>QOCX01000028.1:247965-373442 GCA_005959815.1 Sarcophaga bullata | reverse complement strand
ATACTCAATTAATTTCTTTTCATTTCAACGTTTTGTGGTGAATAAAAGTGACTTTTTTTAAACAAGAGAATCAACAGATTAAATAAAAGAATATCAACAAGTTGGTCGTTGGTCAGGTAAAATAAAACAAATAAAAATTCAAAGTGTTTTTTTTTTAAACTACATGTTAATATTATTTAAATGCATTTTTTTATTAAAAAATGCATATGGTTTTAAATAAATGTTAAGTTAAAAACAATACTTTAGACTATGATTAAAGCAAATTTAAAAATAAAATAAATATAAAGAAATACCAAATTTATCTAAAAAAGCATTTTATAGTCCGGCTTTTTGGTAGGGATATACCCTTTCCTAATGGAAATTTAAGTTGTATTTATCGGGGAAAACCTTAATATTATTAACTCTTTATTTCAGTATGAAATTTATATTATTTTCATTTTACATTTGTTTAATATCATAATTGTTAATGTACATATTTGTTGATACGTGCTTATACAGTTACAGGCTAAAGTTGAAATACACATCCGAAAATCTGTGATTTAAGGAAAACGAAAAAGAAATTTTTTCTAATTTAAATAATAAAACAAATTTTATTTATTTCAGTCATGTATTTAAACGTAAGTCTGACTGTATGAACGTCTAGCCAATGATACAATTTAATGCGCTCTTTAATGGCTTTAAAGATTTTCCGAATTCATAACCGTTTTACAAAAAAAGTTCGTGACATTTTCCTCGTCTGGATCAAAATATAAAACACGAAATAAAAATATAATTTTTGGAAAAGTATATTAAAATCACGTTACGTAGTGAATAAAAGTTGAATATATAAAGGATTTCGAAGTTTGGATGTCACACACACAGTAAAAAATTTGTTGGATTGAATTTCCATTTTTGATTCTTTGCTGAAGAGAAATTGATTCGAATGATGTGCAGTAGGTCTGGGATAGTGAAATTTTACAACCTATTTAAATGATTGATTCAAAACACAATTTAACATCTACATCATTATTTACTTAAAAATCAAATAGATTCTAAATAGATCTATACAACCTTGAATCAAACCCAGCATGTCTTAAAACTGATAATTTCGAAAGAAAAAAGTCGAGCTGTTTATGAAAGTCATGCTGATATGCGAAATTAGTTTTTTTCCGCAAGTCATATTTTTGAACTTCAGTGATTAGGCGGTATAAAGAAATCCTCGGAATACAGCAAATATTTTTATATACACACATATAGACGATAAAAGATAAGAAATTTCGGAAATATATGCTTTAACATTTACAAATTATAAATAAAAAGAAATAATTTTTATAATTAAAAATTTTAACAGAATAAAAATTGTAACAATTTTTTTGTTCTTTTATATTTAAATTGTCAAAAGAAAACTATAAAATTCCCATAACATATATACGATGTACTATGTATGCACCATATGTATTCAAAGTTTATATTTTTTATAAAATATATATAAATTGCTTTGTTTAATTAACTCTCATCCCAAGATTCATAATTTTGAAATCGCATGTGATTTTAGATGCAAATGACTTGACAAGTCTATACAGAATAGGAAAGAAATTGAATTATAATTACAAATAAAGATAAGAAACATTTTTAAAATTCCTTTACCGTTAGCAAATTTACTTTAATTCTATGTTTATTGTAGCATTTTCGTTTAAAAATACCTAGATTGTCTAATCAATAAAAGAAATCTTTCTATTTAGAAAATAAATAAAATTCTTATCTGCTTAAGAGAAAATGAAATCGTAACTTAATTCGATAGTCTTAATTATCTTCAAAATAATAATTTTTTTCTTTTTTTTATTATTTTTTAGGTTTTTGCCGCATGGTTGATGTAAACAATAGCACCAGCAATAATTCTTCGGTCTTAGGCATTCCCAGTGGTCATGGTAATACTGCTTCTGGTTCAGCATCAGGTTCGACCAGCGGTTTATCCATGAGTAGTTCTAACATTGCTGGCGCTGCTGGTGCTTCTGGCATGACAAGTGATTTAATGAACTCGGTTGCTACTCAAGGTGGCACTGATCGTCTGGATGCCTCCAGCGATAGTGCTGTTAGTTCCATGGGTTCAGAACGTGTGCCCTCTTTATCGGATGGCGAATGGGGAGAGGGCAGTGACTCCGCCCAAGATTATCACCAGGGCAAATACGGCGGCCCCTACGATTACAGCTATAATAACACCACCAACAATCGCTTAAATGACGGTACTCGTCAACCACCCGTTGCCCAAAAGAAACATCATATGTTTGGCAAACGATTCCTTAACGAACAGCCTGGTGTAAATGCAGCAAATGCCAATCCAGCTGTATCCACCAACGACGTAATAAATGGTCCGGCTCATTCAATAAAATATGAATATGAACCTTATCCGTCTATAACTGTTATAAATGAAAATAGCTTGGTCAATGGCTTAGAGGGTGGTGCCATGGGTGGCCCAACTTTAAGTAAAGAACACCATGCGTATGGTGGTGCCTATTCGTTGGATTTCTCTATGCGCACTCCGCGAACACCACATGAAATTGTGCAACATAATCATACGTATACTTTGCCTCAGGGCACGGGATCTCTACCACGCCCCCAGCAGCGTGACAAGAAAACGTCCATCTCATCCTCCTCCACTAAATCATCGAAGTCGGCACACAATAGTAGCGGCAGTGGTGGTGAGGAAGAAAACTATTTGACACGCGATGAGAAACGTGCTCGGGCTATGAACATTCCCATACCAGTAACGGATATCATTAATTTACCCATGGATGAGTTTAATGAGCGTTTGTCCAAATACGACTTGAGTGAAAATCAATTGTCGTTGATACGCGATATTCGACGTCGTGGTAAGAATAAAGTGGCCGCTCAAAATTGTCGCAAACGTAAATTGGACCAAATTTTGTCGCTGGAGGATGAAGTAAAACAAGTACGTCGCCGTAAAGAGGATTTGCAAGCACAACGAGAACGTTTGTTTAACGAACGTAAGAGGGTATCGAATAAGTTTGGAGCTCTTCATCGCCACATTTTCCAAGTAAGTGATGAATACTTTTTAACACCTTCAGACTTTATATGTATGTTATGTTATGTTTTAGTATTTGCGTGATTCTGATGGCAATCCCTGTTCACCTGCTGAATATAGTTTGCAACAAGCCGCTGATGGTTCCATTTATTTGCTGCCACGTGATACGACCATTAAAAATGAAACAAATGGTGTTTTACATGGCAGCCACACAACAAATGGCAGCTCACAACCACATCATCCACAAATGTCACAAAATTCGCATGTGGCTGCTCTGCATCGCCATCATCTGCCACAACAAGCTTCAACAGCAGCTGTGACTGCCAGTTCTATGGCCCACAATCATGCTGTGCAGCACCATCATCATCAGCAGCAACAACAGCATCACCATCAGCCGGCGACTCAAGGACAGCCTACACACAATGGCCATCATCAGCCAACACAACATGGTGGCACAGCTGCTAATCAGCAAAAAGATTGAAATTTATTGTGGCAACACTATGCAGCGCATTGGTTTCAATTTCATCATCATCCACATCCACCACAAACCTCTACTACTCATGCTATAGTACGTTGTCATCGTCATACTCATACAC
Organism: Sarcophaga bullata; assembly: GCA_005959815.1. Lineage (NCBI taxonomy): Eukaryota > Metazoa > Arthropoda > Insecta > Diptera > Sarcophagidae > Sarcophaga > Sarcophaga bullata. The sequence continues at coordinate 369,824 of QOCX01000028.1, read as the reverse complement.
ATCTAACACAACATCATTATCAGCCTTCACCAACGTCATCACATCATTTATATCCTCATTCTGGGCATTACGAGTCTACTTACTATTGAACATTTGTATTCAGGGGTTTTTCTATATTTTCTTTCTTTTATTATTAATTATTTTTCATTTTGTTTTTTTTTTTATAATTTTTGTTAAATTTAATATTTAAGACGGATTAAGTGGGTGGGTGTAGTAACAGTTATTTTGCTTTTTGGTTGAAATGAAAACCGCCACTAGAAAAGTTTTTAAGCCTACAAATATAATTTTTTTTTATATTCTTTTTGTTTTCTTGGGCTCCGAATGTGATCTTTTTTTTTTTTAATTTTAAAATTTTTTCTTTATTTTTTTTAACCCATAAAATCTAGAATTTCTTTTAAAAAGAATACAGTGAATTGTATAATATAATAACAATGACGTTAAAATTTTTATTCAAATTGTAAAAGAATATATCTGTAGATCTCTTTCAATTGAAATAACAAATAAGTGTGGGTTGAATATCATTTGTTACTCTTTATAAAATTTATTTCATTTAATCTTTTTATCTTAAACAATTTTATTCTATATTGTAAAATTTACTATTATTTTCTTTTTCTTAAATTTTAAAATAGTATAATAAATCATTTAAAAATTATTGCATAAAGTTATAATTATTGTAAATAAAGAATAAATGAACCAACCACTTAATATTAACACAAAATTTTATAAATTTGTGATAGATTTTTCTTAATACTTTTTTTCCCTGTCCGAAAAGTAAATAAAAGAAAACATATGATATAGCAAAACTGTTCAAGGAGTTATCAAGCACAATATAAAACATAACTTAAAGTAAATTAAAAACCTCTACAACATATATCTCTCTAAAGAAAATTCTATATTGATTCTTAGTAAAAAAATAAAATAAAAAAACAGAAATAGAAATCAAAACTATTATTATTTAGTTTATGTAATTATGGCCCGCTTAAGTTAGAAAACTTAAAGAGAGAAAAAATTAACTGTTATAAATATATCATTAAATTAATTTTTTTATCAGTAAGAAAAAATAATCGTAATAATAATAATAATAACTGCTTGTTGTAAAAGCCTGTTTTCCTTGTTCAATATTTAACAATTTCATTTTTTAATTATTCTTTTTTTTTTCTTTTGTTAATTTTCTTTTTAAATATTATCCCTTTAATTAAATTATTTAAATATAAATTAGTTTTCTTTTATTTTTATACATAAATAGTTATTAACTTTAATAAATAAGTTTTGTTGTAAAATTAAGGCTTCTTTTTGAACAAAACAAAAACAAAAAAACAAAAAAAACAGAGAATCTAAGGAGAAAAAAAATACAATAATTTTTAAGCATTTACAATTTATATATCGTCGTATGTATGTATAATTAAAAAGAACAAGAAAATGGAAAATAATTTAAAACGCGATAAATAAAAACACCTTTAACTCTCAATAATAATAAAATATTTTAGTAATACGATTTGTTTTATACTGTTCCATACAATTTTTGAAGTTCATCTTATTTATGGTCTGGTATAATACGCGTTGTATTAAAAAAAATGCAAATTTCTGTAAATATTTATTTTAATTCATATACTACTACCACTTACTATAACACAAAATACGGTAAATAAGAATTAACACTTATTGTTTTAGCATTTAAGGCGTAAAAAAAATAATACATAATTTACATAAATAAATGCGTATGTATTACAAAAAAAAATACACAAAACTCTAAAAAAATAATAAATTTTTGTCTTCATTTGAAAAAAGGAAACGGAAATTGAAATTGAAATTGAAGTTAATCCACAGATTTATGGTTCAAATGTGAATTTAACACCCATATTAATTAGGAGTTTTTTTTTCTTATATTGAAGGAGTGGAATAAATCTAGGTAGAGATAAATTTTGAATGTAAAGAATTATGATTTCATAGCTTCCTGTACTATACACATTACACCATGTTTAAATCAAATTTTTGTATATTTTTTATAATACATTCGATTTATAACTGAATTAAATGATCTAAGAAGGAAATTAAGAGGCCCTAGCCCACGAGGCCATCAGCTGTTGCAAATAACTTGGGAAAAATGGTTGCATAGATGAACACAAAACTTAAATAATAAATAAATAAATAATGAAATTAAGAATTGTGTGCTGTGTTTAGTAGGAAATTCCAGTGGTACAATGTGCTTAAGAAAAAGCGTTTCCATCGCATGGTAAAGGGAAAGAACTACTTAAAATTATTTTTCATTATCAAGAACAATTGCAATCGTAATTATTAGCTCACTCCTCAAGAAAAAAACAATCTAATTCCAAATTATGACGATTACTAATAATTTCTTAACAGCCTTGGTACTAATATAAACACAATACATACGACTATTTATTGAGAGACAAAATTGTTTCAGAAGTTCAAAAAGACAACTAAGAAGTATTGGGTAATACGATATTATTTGATATGCGTCTAAATATAGTTGAAAATTACTTTGTAGAAAAAATATGATCTAGCGGCGTGACCTACTACAGTTTTAAGGTCGGCTAAAGTTTCTATTGAATAGGCATATTGGAATTATCTTTAAAACTACAACAATTATGCTAAGTAGACCCCTATACTTCATGTAAAAATAATGAATTCCATTCACAATACACAGCGCTTTGGGCTAAGAATATGGTTTAAAATGTACTGCTCCCTTCACCCAGATAGGACTAGCAATAGATTTGTTGAGAATATCTTCCTATGGGTCGAGAACCAGAAATATAAAAGCAAAGGAGAATGTGAAATACAAAAAAAACAGGAAAAATGACAGTATAGTGTTGGAGCAGGTGAAAAAATGAGGGGAAGTAGATATGACAACATCTAAAATGACCAGAAATAATAACAGTAATAATAGCAAGACGTTAGTCTGTATTTATGAAGTATTTGGTGGACGCACAAGATTTGTCCAACTCCCTCAGGCTTCTCTTAATTATCTCATTACCTACAGAAACTGAGGATGCCAGTGTTCCATAAACAAGACCTTAGACCCAGCGCATAATGCCAAAATAAAAATTCTGATAACGTCTAAAGAGCCTCAGAAATTTATAATCTTCACTGTTTCGCCTAGTTGACCTATAGGTCACTTCAAGAAAGGATTCAATTAGAAGCCCTAATGCTACATACTTTATTTAAGTCTATTCTCGTAATATTTTTTATATGCAAACAGCCGATACGGCTATCATGAATTTTTTATTTAAAGAAATAAGTGGTACTTACTGAGAATATACGATTCCTCACATGAACAGCACACCAACGCCTGGGAATACAGAAGAGATCAAGGTAAATATGAAAATAAATTCACTGTTGATCGAATCGACTAATATAACTAACTGCTCACTTCACATTTTATGAGTTAAGTTTCTCACATGATAAATTATTACATTTTCACAAGCTTTTCTCATTTTACGGCAATAAAATCAATAAAATTGTACAATCAGTTAAATTTTTAACACTAACCATTAAAGATTTAAATTTATTTCACTTTTCACAATAAGAAAGACACAAAATGGTTGATTTTTATATTTTTATTTCACAACACTTTTTTTTATTAATGAACGTAAACCGTTACTTTTAAGCGTATGCCATACTTTCATAAAGCAATAGTTTTAGGTGCTGCCACATCATATGAATTATAAAGTTACCATATGGCTAAATAAATGACATTTACAATATCAGAAGAGAAAGAGGGAAGCAGAAGCAAAAGTAAAAACAAAAGAATTTTCATTATTTATTAAACAATAAATTCTAAATAATTTGTTTCTAAAAACACAAATTCCTATAAAATTGTATTCGTATTTGACTATCGGAACTAAAATATTGTATTAAAATGGAGCAAATGGATGTAGATTTAGATGTTAAGGCTGGCTCATCTACCAACCTTCATACAGCCGGTGAGTCTAGTGGAAAATCTAAAGCAAACTCTGGAGTATCTAGTGGTCAAAATGTCATGGCTGATGCGAGTTCTGTACCCTCGGTAACAATATCATTACATCCATTGGTTATAATGAATATCTCAGAGCATTGGACACGTATACGTGCCCAAGCTGGTGAAACTTGTAAAGTATATGGTGCATTGATTGGTAAACAAAAAGGTCGCAATATAGAGGTTATGAATTCGTTCGAATTGAAAACGGATGTCATAGAGGAAGATGTATTCATCAATCGAGATTATTACATGACCAAAGAACATCAATATAAACAGGTGGGTCCAAGTAATACAATTATTACGAACATTAATATTAAGAACTCCATTTTGAACTTTCGAAATAGGTTTTCAGTGAACTGGACTTCATTGGCTGGTATACGACTGGAGAACAACCCACCGATAAGGACTTGAGAGTTCATCATCAAATAGCTGAAATAAATGAATGTCCTATAATGTTGCAGTTGAATCCATTGTCGCGCAGCGTTGACCAATTGCCTTTAAAACTATATGAATCTGTTATTGATATTGTACGTGGAGAAGCTAAAATGTTATTTGTGCCTCTTTCTTATACCCTGGCTACGGAAGAAGCTGAACGCATAGGTGTAGATCATGTTGCAAGAATGTCAACTAACGATACTGGTGAAAAATCCTATGTGGCCGAACATTTAGTGGCTCAAGAAAGTGCCATTAAAATGTTAAATACACGTATTAAAATAGTTCTGAAATATATAAAAGATGTAGAGGCTGGTAAATTATCGGCAAATCAAGAAATTTTACGAGAAATTTACGCTTTAAGTCATCGTTTGCCGGTAATGCAAGGGGCCGCCTTTCAGGAAGAATTTTACACACAATGTAACGATGTGGGTTTAATTAGCTATTTGGGTTCGATGACAAAAGGTTGCAACGATATGAATCATTTCGTTAATAAATTTAATGTCCTCTACGATCGCCAAGGCTCTGGCAGGCGTATGAGGGGACTATATTTCTAAGTTATTTATTAAAAGGAAACTTCTTTTGTCTTTTAATTGAAAATATAAAGAATGTATACAAACGCTACTTATTTAATAAATAATTTGTAAATGATAATTACTGAAGTCTACATTAACTCTGTTAGTTTTGCAAGTGAAAGAATTCAAGCAGATTTTTTGTGTATTTTAATATTTTGTTTTGATGTCATGGTCTCACGTATAATAAGCCAACATACTACCTATTAGACTACGGCGACTTCTAGCAATTTTCGAACAGATGTAGAATATTGTATTATGAAAATAATTCGTCCTGAGGTTCTATACTATTGTCCTAGATTGTGATAAGTTCTCATAAACTTACATTATATATTGAATTTTGCCAGAGATTCTGTTCTATCCTATCTTATAATCGTAAGTCTATTTATATATTCATATTTACCATAAAAATTTCGTTAATATTCATCATAACATTGACTTCTACATTCACAGCCACTTTTTTACCTTTTTATATTGACTTAGAAATTTTTTTTAAAATCACAAGCATATCTTCAGATCCACATTCAACTAAATGTTTCCATGTACACAAACATATCTCAAGAAAATAATTTCACTGAAAAAAGTGTAAAGAAACGTAGACGAATTTGAACCCGATTTTAAGTTCTCTTTTACAAAATTCTTTTTTAATAAATGCTGAAAAACCGATATGACATTCATGTTGTTTCTTGATACGTTTTGAAATTCATATTCTCACATAATTTGTTTCGTTCGGTGGCAAATCCTTCTGATTAGACATTTTAAACCAACCTTGCAAGCAACATATGACTTACACGACAATTTTTGTGACGAATCATTTTATTTGTTTTGTGCTTTCACTTTTTTCCAAATTACTTTTTAAACTAATTTCGTTTTTTCATATTCTTTTTCTTTCGAAAAATTTGTAAAACGGTATACAACAAAAAAGTCATCGTATTTAACATAAAGGAATTTTGGAAGTTGCATTAAAAGAGAATTTTTAAACAAAAACTGTGTCGCAAAAGTCATCGTAACAATCGGGCATAACGGTTAATTTTTTTCACAACCAAATTTGATTACTTCAGCCAAACACAAATAACAACAAATTACAATTTCTTCAGGATTCTCACATCAAACATTATTTTATTTATTTTCTATTTTAAAAGATTCTTATTTTTTTTTTCTTGTAAAGGATTCAATCAATTAATTATTCAGTTAAACAACATACAATGTAAAAATATAATATTAGATTCAATTTCATAAATGATCCACAATGTTACTAATAAAACGATTAATTAAATTCAAAACTCTGTTCAACTACTTTTAAATGCTATTTTTTTTAAGTTGGAAACAAAATTATTCACCTAGGCTCTACTTTATGAACTACAAAATAAGCTAAACAGAACTGTTGTAACCAACTTTTCCTTTTTTTAAACGGCAAAAAGTAATATTGTAAACATTTCTTATTGCAATTGTTAAAGAAAATTCATGGAAAAAAAAGAAAAATAATAAAATTAAAATTAAGAGACAGTGGCGGATAACAATCCTACTTTTAAAGCTTAACCAAACCTGTAAATAAACCTTTTAAAGGTATCTTGACAGATTTTTGTTGTTTTTTTTTTTTTTGGAATACGCAATTAGGTTTCTACGATGAAAAATAAAAATGAAATCTTAAATTTCTCTATTACACATCTAATGAATGTAATTGTCTAATTTTAAAGTGGCAAACTGTTGTAGAAATTCAACTTCTAAAGGATGCATTTCTTTAGCAGGTATAACAAGCGAATGTAGTGGTCCACCTAAATCTGTTGCAGCCATATCGCGCAATGTACTTACTACAATACGTTGATTGTCATGGCCTACTCGAGCTAAGCCTACACACAGAGATTGTTCATTCAGAATTGTATTGCGTTCGAGTGCATCCTTCTTATCCACTATGACCAATAATTGTTGGGCAGCTTCGGCTACGGTCATGAAACGTGGCGGCATATATTCTTTTCGCCCCCGCATTAAAGATTCTAGAGTTGGTTCCTTTACCTTAATATCAAGCAGACATAGTGTATGCATGTTGTGCAGTCGATTTAGCTTGATTTTATCATAAAAACTATCGGGCTTCCAAGTCTCATCCCAATATGGGATTGATACCGTTTCGCCGAATTTGTACAACTGAAGGCCACAACAGCCGATGGCATTCATTATAGAGGCATTGTGTATCACTTTGTAAGGGATTTTCTTCTCTTTGGCTCTTAAAATAAAGTCAGTGTGTGTAGTGGCGCCAAATGGATCGCCCACTACCAGCAATGCCACATCTTCTTCTCCAGAACCAGCTAAAATTTCATCAGCACCTTGTTCGACGAGGTCACGATCTGCTAACAATATAGGACGACCATAAAACGCTTCCTAATACCACAAAAAAAGTATTGCCAACATTACGTTATAATCACACACACACACAGCACTTGTATTACTTACCAGTTCCTCCTTGGGACAGCCCAATATGGATGTATACATTTCTAAATATACCTTTGTGCATTGCTTTACTATTTCAAGGCCTTTTACTGTAATGTCCTTGGGATCTCCTAAACCCAAACCAATTAAATAAAACATGACTGACGACGGTTGTGTTTGTGTCTCTGCCCTCGTTGATGTGTTTATTAAGTATGTGTGCGCGCTTGTTTTTGTTTCTGTGCAAAATTTTGAATTAAAACTATTCTCTTCCAAACGACTAATCTATCAACTCCTTTTGTTTTTAAACAATCTCTAACGGGTTCCACTTATGCTTACGATTTTTTTCCAATTCGATTAATTTAATCCTGCGACGAAAAACTTCTCTTTGGGACAGACACGTGCTGTGTGCTTGTTGCTTTTTTTCTGTAAATCTTTTGCCTCAAGTTGTTTTATTGCAAGAGCAAATCAAAAAGAACACGAAAAAAATTTGAAGCAATAGCGAATTTAAATACAAGAGAAAATGTCAAAAACCATTTTCAAGGTCGCGGCAGATCAGGGTACGAAATGCATGTACATATTGATTTTTAGTGTAAAAATAAACTTGAAAACATAAAGTGAAAAACGAGGAAAAATAAAATAGTTTTTTTTTCGAATTATTATTTATTAAGTCATACTTTGATATTCTCACGTATGTTCGAATTTTTTACATACCACGGTTTAGTCAGAACTTTTAGATGGTTTTTTCGATAAACCGTAATACATTGTTTGCCCTCAACGGTATTCAACTTGAGAAGCTTAGACTTGTTGTCAAACCCTTCAAATTCTACGCTTAATCAACTCTGTCTTCGGATTTTAATTGTGTTTATTCTTTCTAAACACAAACAATATTTATTGACCATGAATATCCTATGAATCATCTTATTTCGTTAATTCGAACCATTTGAATGAATTCCTAAAGAAATATTGAGTTACAGGCGACATGTTATTTTCCAAATTTGGGGATTGAGTGTAAGTATTTTTTATTTTGTCTTAACTTCCAAAGGGCTTTGTCTACTTTCTAAAAAATAATAATAAATATCTCATAGTATAATATTCCATATTTAAAGAGCCGTAAGTACGATTCTCGAGATACCTTATTTTAAATTGAGTCAAATTGTTATGCACAGTGTGTTAAAAGTGTTTAAGACTCCGAAACAAAATGCAAGAAATGTATAATTAACAATTGCAGAATCTTACAAACTAGTAAAAATTTTCTCTGAAACATTCTGTGAAGTATTACGTTCGTTCATTTGCTCAGTTACTCAAGAAGTAATGAAACTACCCTGCATATTACGTTTTCCAATGCTGTATACTGCAAATTGACATTTGTAAATAGAGTCTACCTATAGGGAGAGCAACATCAATAGGATATATGTCAAAATTCAATACTACATAAATTTATAACTCACAATATCAACCATTCACTATAACTGCGAATGGGTAGAGCAAAGAAATGTTCCGATTATATGTTTTGAATACAAATTAATTGTTATTTGTGTAAATAATTTCTCAAAATTTGGCAAAATAATGAAAATTTCAAATGCAAATACTTGCAATGTGTGTATTAATTAAACTCTAATGTCCTATGTGAATATAATATATGTATATGTATTTGATATTCCACATACATAATACATACGTATGAGTGGAACTAAACGTTTATATCCATTTCATTTATATTTCTCTTTACCACGATTTTATTTCTATGCTTAATAAAAACTTAAATATTTTTAATATTGTATAAACAAATATGCGCATATCATATGTTTGGAAAATAGTAAGAGAGTTGTGTAACATCTTATTGTGAATGATTATCAATGGCCTGTGTGTACGTCAACAATTTTTAAATATTGTTGTTATTGCCACCACAAAATACAATTGCCACTGTCAGATGATATGTATTATACATACACTAACGGCCAATATCACTCATGCGCCATAAATATATAGCCAGCAAAAATCAATTTCAAGTACGTAAACGAGTATTCAGTATACACCATGCTAATACGTAAGCACTCTACATAATGTAACCTGGAACAACTAATGCAACGTAATTAGATAACGCTTTTAACAACAGGGCGTATTGAAATTAATTTAAAATATATTCAGATTATAACAGCATGCATCGTTATTCGTTTTATTATACTACAGCGACTATTCTTACATGAGGAAGTTTATTTTATTTATTTATTTACTAATTACGAATTTAGAACACTATCCACTAGACTACCAACGCACTTCATGAGGATGCTAATTCTAAAAATCTAAAGGTTATGATATGAAGTCAAAGATACAGCAGATAAAGAAACAAATTTAATCTTTAAATGTACTATATATTTATCAAAGTGTGTTTAATATGTTTTATTTGTAAAGTTTCCATATTACACTGCCATTCATTGATTCTTTGAACTTTTCAGTAATTTATAAAACTTCATAGTTTTTGAAGTACCCTGTTCACGTTGTTGAATAACGTTTTAATGGAACTCATTATACGGTATCAATTTGCGATTACGTATCTAGCAATGGAGACGCCTAGCTGTATGATACATGCTGTGTCATTCGTAGCATTGCCACTTATAGGCGTATTGTATAGCTAACAAGAAGTTTTGACGGATGGTGGTTGCATCGAAATAGACGCGAAATGTATAATACAAAGTAAGAACCAAACAGTTAAACAATAACACAAAGGCAGTGGAATATAAAATCACGCCGTTAAAAAGATAGTGTTGTATAGTGTGATTGTGTAAACCGGTAAAATATAAAGTTAAATACTTAAAAAAATAAGTTAATAAATAGAAGACTAAAAAACAATTATAAAATATATAAAAAGATTTAATATTTACGACAGTAATAAATATTAAAATTAAGCAACAATTTATAGACTTTAATTCAATATCGAATGGTTTGCTTTAAAGCAACTTAAAAATTTAGCAACGGCTAAAAAGCGTTTGTACACATCGCTATTGTTAGTCGAACTCTGTTGTTTATTTTCTTCCCGTTTGCATAAATCAAAAGAAGTTGAGTTAAAGAAAGATACAAAAAATCATAAAAAAACAAGTAAAACGGGGCTAACAATTTTGGTGGCTATGCTATGGTTTTCTAAACAGTTAAATTTATAAAATAAAAAAAACTATTAAAAATATTTAATTTATTAATCGTTGCATGTAATAGAAGTGAAATGTTTTACAAATGCTACCATTTCGCGTAAAAGAATTTGCGTAGCCACAGTGAAGGAGAAAATTTTTTATGCTTTCTTACCGATTCACACACATACACAGAAACAGAAACAAAATTAAAATAAAAAGAATCAAAGTAAAAGACGAAATAGAAGAAGAGAAAAAGACGACAAGGCAACGGTAATATGGCCATAAATACGAACGCGGAAAGTTCCAATAATGGTGACGGCAACGCGGTAAAAGATAGTGATATATCGGCAACAACAAATACAATACAACAGGGACAAATGAAGCAATCTTCTAACTCAGAAGCACAAAGTGAATTGTCTGAAATGCAGTTGAATAGCACAGGCGACGACGCTTCAATGGAAAATGATTCCTTAAACATGGATAAGTGGCAACAAAAATTTCGCTGGCGACGAGTTTTCAACACTACAGGACCCCAACCACGGCCAAGACATGGCCACCGAGCTATAAACATAAAGGAATTGATGGTGGTGTTTGGTGGAGGTAATGAAGGTATTGTTGATGAATTGCATGTTTATAATACCATAACAAATCAGTGGTTTGTGCCGGCCATGAAGGGTGATGTGCCGCCTGGTTGTGCCGCTTACGGTTTTGTTTGTGAAGGCACACGTATGTTTATATTTGGCGGAATGATTGAATATGGCAAGTATTCAAATGAACTATATGAACTGCAAGCTACAAAATGGGAATGGCGTAAAATGCAACCGGAAGCCCCAGATAACGACATTGCTCCTTGTCCAAGATTGGGTCATAGTTTTACTTTGGTGGGAGAACGTATTTTGCTCTTTGGTGGTTTGGCCAATGAATCTGACGATCCTAAAAATAATATTCCGAAATATTTAAATGATCTGTATATTTTAGAAACTAGAGGTGCTCACAGTCATAATGGAAAATGGATTGTGCCCAAAACCTATGGTGAAAGTCCACCGCCTCGAGAGTCCCATACTGGAGTAAGTTTCACTTGTAAAACTACTGGAAAATTATATCTTCTCATATATGGTGGGATGAGTGGTTGTCGCTTAGGTGATTTGTGGCTTTTGGATATAGAAACTATGACGTGGTCAAAACCTATTACCCGTGGCAGAGCACCCTTGCCTCGTTCATTGCATAGTGCCACTATGATCAACAATAAGATGTATGTTTTTGGTGGATGGGTGCCTTTGGTTGTAAACGACTCAAAAGCCACCACGGAAAGAGAATGGAAGTGTACAAATACCTTGGCCGTTTTGAATTTGGATACAATGACATGGGAAAACGTTACCATGGATACCGTGGAAGAGAATGTGCCACGATCTAGAGCTGGTCATTGTGCGATAGGTATCCATAGCCGCTTGTATGTATGGTCGGGACGCGATGGCTATCGGAAGGCGTGGAACAATCAAGTATGCTGTAAAGATCTTTGGTACTTGGAAGTAGATCGCCCTTTGTATGCAGTTAAAGTGGCCTTGGTGAGAGCTTCCACTCATGCGCTAGAAATATGCTGGACGGCCACTACATTTGCATCGGCCTATGAGCTGCAAATACAGAAAATTGAACCACCTTCGGGCATTGTCAAAGTTAATCCTAATCAAACACCATTAGCATCACAAAGTACGACACCACAAGTAATGGCAAATGGTAATCAAGCAGCCCATTCGTTAAATGCATCGAATACTGGATCTAGTGGTAAATTCCATAGATTACAAACACCAGCAACTGTGCCAATTGTACCAGCCGCAGCAGCTACAGCTGGAGTTACGCCTATTGCTACGACGGCTGCCATTGATTCGCCTATGGTACCTGTAAGAGGAAACAATAATGTGGTTAACAATCAATCTGCCGTCGTTAATAAGGTACAATCACCAATTATCACCCAACAACAAACCCAGATTAATACTGTTCAACCGGTAAGTAGTGGAATTTATATAGCACAAACCCAGCAACCCCAGACAATGGTAACTGCATCAGCCGGGTCAGCATCAAGCACGACCCATGCTATTACCTCTGTAGCTGGAGGCAATATAAATCAATCACCAGCTCAAGCAACAGTGGTCAACACTAGTTCTAATATTACTACAATATTGCAGAAATTCCGACCAACATCTGTGGTTTCCAGACCGGTCACTACTCTAACTACCACGGTCAGTTCAATGGTATCACCTATAACGTCCCAACAAATGGTTATAACTTCCGGTTCATCAGCTACAGCTAGCACGGCAGGATTAAGAGTAGTCAACACCGTTTCCCAGCCAACTATGGTGGCGACCAGCTCCGCTAATAGTACAGTGCGCCTGGTATCGGCAACAGGTTCTCCGGCTTTACGTTTTAGTACAGCAGCTACCACAGTAAACACTACTGCCGTACTTAAAACTACGGCAGGCACACCGGGACAGGTAACCACTGTTAATCAAATCACGGGAAATCAAACAATATCTTCTACCAGTGGTACTGGCACAACATCAACTACCATAGGAGGCAAACAGTACATTATACAGAAACCTTTAACTCTCGGCTCTAATGTACAATTTCAGTTGGTTAAAACCAGTAGTGGTGGTGTAGCTGTTCAGACATTTCCTAAAATTAACATTAACATGGCTAAGGGCACCACAACAGCAGCGGGCGGCGCCCAGGTAACTCAAGGTGTAACCGGTGTTCAAGGCAAGCAGACTCAGTTTATAGTCAGTGGAAATGTTGCAACATCTTTAGCCGGTGCTGCAGGCCAACAAAAACAAATCGTTCCCGGAAATTTAGTGAAACTGGTCTCTCCACACACGCTAAGTGGAGGTAAAGTCATTATGAAGAACTCAAATATATTACAAGTGGGCAAAATGACTTCGAATGTTTCGGGAAAGCCTGCCTTTGTTATAACCAATAAACAAGGTCAACAGCTAACTAACCAACAAATCATTATTGTAACTACGGGAGCTGGTATACGTACCATACCTTCAGGGGGTGTAGTAACAAATGCTTCATCGTCCAATATTGTATCGATAGTGGGTTCCACGTCAACTACAGCCTCCACAACTACTCTCAATAAGGTCAACACACAATCTGGCATGAAAATGTTAAGAAATGTACAGACAAGTGCCGTAAGACCCATAACAATAACGTCGACAGCGGGCGGAAACAATGCAACACAACAACTGGGAACACATCAAACGCAGCAATTTACAAATGTCAACACGAGTGGAGGAGTTCATCAGAAAACAATAACTTTAGGTGGCAAAGCGGTGACAGTACAAATGTCTTCAAATCCGGCTACAATAACTGCTGTGCCCAAAACGGTAACTATAGTTGCGTCCAACAGTGGTCAATCGCAAACACAGAATCAAATTATCACGACAGGTGGCACAGCGGGCGGCACTACTGGTAAGTTAGTAATGGTGCCCACGAATACGGCAGGTGCTGGAGGCAAAAAAGGTTTTGTTAACATATTTAATGCCAGCAATGCCACACTACAACGGGCAATAACAGTGTCGTCCAAAGGTACCGTACTCCAGCAACCTGCTCAGCAACAAAACATCACTACTGCCGCCGCACTAGGCGGTTCAATTTCTGGTGATAATGCCAATGAAACCATTGCTATAGCCTTAGCCGATCAAGCGTGCAATGAAGGTGACACCATGGATGATATAATTGAACAGTTGGATGGAGTGTTAGATTTACCTTTTCTTAAAACTGCTGACAACCAAGATCAAGAAAAAGAATTTGATTTTGATTCAACAACACGACAACAACATCAACACCAGTGCAGCGATAAACAAATCAATGCGACGTGTTCTACTTATGATCATCCAACATCATCACCATTATCATCATCATCGCCAACAATAGCAACAGCAGCAACCGCAACAACAACAGCAACAAAAAATATTGCAAACTATGTATCTGCATTGATATGAAGATTCACTTCGATACATAATTATTCTTATAATTTATATAAATAACAAATTATTATTTTAATTTTTTATTTCTTTTTTAAGATAGAATACATAAATAATATTAAAATAAGTTCATTTAATGAAATTGTTGGCTTAAACGAAATATAAGTGAATGTCGAATCGCGTTTGTCATTTTTTTATGTTTGCTAGTAAAAAACAAACCAGTTTAAATTTGTTTAATAATACATACATATTTATATATATACCCTTCTTAATATTTAATATTTACTTATGTACACACACAAACACACATTTCTATATATATACATATATACGTATATATAATACGTACATATGTTTAGAAACATAAAAAAAATTAAAAACAAAAATAAAAAAGAGTAGAAACAAAAACAAATAGATATTGTATGAAAAAAAAACTCAATCACTTATATGTTTTTTTGTTTTTGTTTTATCTTTTAATTATTATTTCAATTGAATTCTTTAAATGCTTTATTCCTTCCTTCCTTTTCTATTTGTATGTTAACTTTAATTTGTATGAATTAGCTCATAATCAAACATTTTTTGACTTCGGAAACAATAAAAGGAATAAAAACAACAATTTATTTAGATTTACAACACTGTTGTATGTTTTCTTTTTACTGAATGCCCTTAATCTCTGTATTTTGGTTTGTATAGTAAAGAGTTAGGTTATGTTAGGTAAGGTAAGACTGGCGAGGGCGAAAGAAGTATATAGTATAGTTGTATTAACAGTTATTCAAACATTGAAATGTCCGTTTTGTATTAGTTAAACCAAACGGGTAGAAATTTCAAAGTTTTAAATTATAAAAATGTGTACCGAAATAGGATTGAAACTTTTCGGATTTTTATGTTACATGGTGGACGATTAGGCACACAGCGGGAAGTTGTGTTCATTTGCTCAGGAGTGGGGAGCGTATTGAAAACAATAAAAAAAGACTAAATCATCACGACATATTATTGGAATCTGTGAGGCACTAATGCATCCCAGGAGGATGACATGTTATCAGTGCTATGCAGGGAATTGTCCTACTTGATGCTGAGTTTGGAGGAATTAATCCATGGCAATAATAATTTTTTTTGCGTGTGGCTCCAAAAAATTTTTACTTTTTAGTGAATTTTTGAAATGTGGTGAATTTATTCGGTGTGGTGAGTTCCTAGGGTGGTAAGTTTTACTAAGTGTGGTGTTATAAAATTGAAATTGACGAAAGTCGTTATTCAGCTAAAACTTTCACTTCTTTTTCTGTTAACCGGTTAACTAATGTTTATCACTTACAAGTGTTTTGTGAATGTCAACAGTAACTGTTATTCGAAAATGTTAAATCAAATATTCTGTTTAACTAGTTATTAAGAGATGGCGCGCGTCATATTAAGTGAGTTTTTACATTTAATAAGAGGGAAGAAGTTCAGGTGACCGTTATTCTACAATAAATACAACAATACAAAAATAACAAGAATTTTGTTTTTGTTGAAGAATAATTTTTTCTCCTAATCCTATTAGTTTTCAGCCTTTTGATCATGGCTTGAGTACTCCGAAAGTGGAAGGTATAAGCGGCTTCACGGACGGGATATAATGACGGCACTGAAGTTGACATTGTCTGTAAGAACCACGAAATGGAGCTTCTTAACAAATTGCAGCGCATATATTTGTGCTTGTTGATACCGTAGCCCGACCTGCGACTCAGTAAAGGGTAACTCTATTAACTCTAGTAATTTTGCCTATTTAGCTGATTCAGCTTCCCTAGACAGCTTCATGCTATTTTCGAGTTTCCTGTGAAACCGAGTGTTAAGATAGAGTCCTGACCATCAAATAGTATTGCTCTGTCGCGTTCGTTATACTCTATGTTCAAGTTGAATTTAGCACATCAAGCAGCAATTCTTTTATGAACTCGGAAAATTTCACTCTGGGATCAAAAATTCGCACTGCTGTCCAAATATTTGTATACCACATTATGTGCCCTCGGAGACTCGATGAGTATTGGCACATAATTAAGGAATGTGAAGACCAACCTTTGCACCACAGACATCATGGCCACCAGATGGAATGCTACCTCAAGTTACTTCATTCATTTTTGTTACTAAATCTCTTTGGGAAGCATTCCCCAAAACTATAGTGTATACTGGTTCTGTCCAAGTTAAGAAGGGAGATGATAGCCACTCGAGTCATTAGGTTACGAAGTTCCCTGCTGAATTCCCTGTCTACATTGCTGCTGGTATACTAAAACAGGCTGTCCTCTGTAGCTTGTCGAACTCCACTTGAACTGTTTGTATCACAAACGTTTTCAGATTATGCCACACCTGGCAGTAGGGTGTCTGCATATAACGATCAATGATTTATTTATAATAATACAATCTCTCTAATTAATTTCCAAGTAAAATAATAACATTTTTTGGCGGAAATAAAACGATAACAGTATCATAATTGAATTTGTGAAATTCTTTCGAATAAAAAAACTTTAAACAACTTTCAAAAAACTAGATAAACAAACTGAAGTTGGCCGTAGTTAAACACACAATTTAAATGATTGTTTTTATTATCATTATTATTGTTGTTGTTGCTGATTTGCAGGCATGTATTTAATAGTTCAATGTAAATTGTTTTTGTTGTATTGTTTTCCACGTTGTTGCCACAGGTAACTGACCACAGTAAATACGGCCCAAACAGAGAAACAATCTAAACTCGAAACAACTCAAACAATAAGAGCGAAAAATTTATTGTTTATTTGAAAGAGGAAGTCAGACTATAAGGGAAATAAACAAAAAACAAAAACAACCACCACTAATACCACTAACGCCACTAATACCGAATTAACGACTAAAAACAAGTCAATGGTGCACTATTGAGCGATTGAGGAAATCAGTTTTCGAACAACATTTGACGGAGAGAGTTAGAAATTGATAAATATTTAGAAAAAGAAAATTTCAAACGGGAATCAAAAAATGTTTTTATTTTTTTTTTTTTTTTGATACCAATAATATGAAACAAAGTGTGAACAACGAATTGAAAATTATTTACTAGTGTTGGTAAAGGCTTTAAAAAATTCTTTCCAAAAACTTTTTACTATGAAGCGTAAAAGTCTGCATATTTACTAAAAAAAAAATTATTCACATATTTGCGTTATGGCAATAAAATTAAGGAAACAAACGACAAACAGTTACACTTAGAGCAAATATAATTACTTCTTCAGTAGACTTCGTGACATTCTATAAATTGTTTACGTCACACAACTGTAATAATACAACGCGTCATTTTGAATACAAAAAAGTTTCAAGTGTAAGCGGTTGTTTTTAAACAAATAAATTAAATCGAGTATCGAGGCCAAAGAACTGTAATGTTTTCCCATGATATTGTAAAAGCTTTAATGCTCGTCATTTGTGGAATACTAGTGAAATTCTTCAATAATTGTCACGCCGTTGAAGTTGGTTTGCCGCTGATACAAATAAGTCATGGTACGTTAAACATCATAATATCATATAAAATAGTTTTATTTTCGTATTTATTACATACTCTTATGGCATTTGTTCATTTGTTCTTTTCAATAACTGATTACATGTTGCTTTCATAGTTCTACGGTATGAAAATAAAATCCATAAAAATTATTTCATTTTATTCTGTTATTAAAAACGAAAGTTATTATTAACTGGGCTGATGTAGTAGGTAGTAGATACAACCTAATTCAAAGTGGACATGTACTGTAATTCCAAAGAAATTTTGTTTTAGGAATTTCACACCACTCACTTCATGTGTGTTGACTATATCCAGGGCCTTGAGTTTATTATTGATATATATTGATATATTGTCGGCAGATGTTTGAAGAAATATTTCTTGCTGAGGGCAAAGTCCCCAAAAGAAAGAATATTGAGATGTTTGAGATCGGTTTTGAACTACGACTTCAGGATATATAAACTACATAACATAATTGGTTTTTACAACACTTTAGTCAGGATTACGACCTAGCTTCTCACACCACTTTGTATTAATTTTTATACATGAGTGGCGCGACCTACAGTTTAAAGCCGTATAAACTTTATATCATTTCAACTCACAAATCTTGGAATAGATTTTCTTGGTTTACGTCAAGCTAATAGCTTCTAGCTTTTCATGACCACACACTAAACCACAAACATTTTTTTTAACAATGCGATGGAGTTAAATGTTGAATTGTTCAATGGTGAATACAAAATGGTTAAAGAGTGGTCGACCATAAATATTGTACGACAATAATAACACTCGTATGTATGCCTATAAATACTTGTTGATTGTAAATGGTGTTCTATTATAATTGATTCGATAAATTTGACATTTATTTTCTATTCATTTGTTTTAGTTTGACCTTTGGCCGTCAGGTGTGTGTGATTTATTATTTTTATGTTTCATATTAATGAGGGTTCTATTAATTGTGGATATTTAAATCTATACAATCAAATATTATGTGAAAATGAAAAATCATATAAAAATTTGATATGTTACAACATTAGTGGTGGCCTTAGGGTACTAATGTTATAGCTATGTTGTACAGGCCTTAAGCCTGTTACCCGGACGAATCCAGCAAAGGTTGTTCGAATTTTTCCAGGCAATCTGATTCAGCTTGTTCAGGCAGTCTTCCATTAATTTTGAATCAACTTTATAATCATTTTATATTAGTCCAAAGTGCTAGCATGACGATATGGCAGTCAATGATTCATCCTCTGTACCTTCGCTCCAAATTACACTACGAGGCCAAACACTCTTGCTTCGCAGAATATTAGCTTTCAGGTAATAAAGCTTTTATAACTACAGCAACTTTCCTATGTGCCCCTTATTAATGCAGTGCATTGCGTTAATATATTTCATTCTGTTATATTGTAAGTGACAGGAAAACTGCATAGGACGAACGATTTACATGTGAACAGTGCCGGTAATGCAAACATTTTCCCGGCAGTATATGGTGTAACCTGCTGGTTAATCGACCACGAATAAATGTGCTATATAAGTAAGACTAGTACAATTTTCCTCGAGCAGATTACGTTGAAGAAGCGATGGACAACAGTGCAACACAAGCCACACAGCTCAGGTGCTTCCATGAGTCAATATTATGAGACATTAGTAACACCTTTGTACTCTTCTGTGTTTAGTTTAGGTGGTTCAAAATAGACTACATCGTTCTATATACGAGAGTTGTATTTCACTTTCGGTGGGATATAACGGTATAAAGAGTAGAGTTTAGATGCAGTGAACTCTGTTTAAAGCTATCGAAATGTATTGGTTCCACTATTATGAGAGTAATGCCAACAGGTTATTAGTATATCCTATCGGTGACTAGGTTGCTAGACTCAAGATATTTCATAGGCTGGAGCTTAATCATTTCAAACTGCAGAACGTATTACTATAGTGTGCTAGCTTTCTGGACTATTGGTATTGACGATACATTAGTATCACCCTGTAAGATGGAAAAATACCGCCATGGGACAGTAAAAAGGTTGGCCAAGGAAGATAAAAACTTTCCGTAAATATCAAATGGAATGTTTGTCAAGCTTAAAATATGCCAAACAATACCAAAGTCGTAGTAAATGGAACTGGTCTAACGATTAATTGTATATTTTCTTTAGGCCAGTTGGATAATCATTTCCAAATAGAAAGTATGACCCAAAATTATTCAAATTATAAAGTCTGTCATATTTCCAAAGAAAAAAACTGTCTATTGATAATCTATTCTTTCACAACAAGACCTCATTTATTAAATTGATCAAACAAAGTTTTAGTTTTACAAAACAAAACAAAGAAAAAAAATTGTTCTGAAAAACTATCTTCATAACGTTGGCAACACGAATAAAACTAATGGACGATTTGTCAATAAACACGGACTAAAAGTTTCATTTGATATGAATTTAAGAAAAAAATGCAAAAGAAACAGAAAAAAAACACAATTTCTATAGCAACATACATAAATACATACGTACATACTTGTGTACATATATACGTACATGCAAATATGCAAATATTGTAAAAATAAAACAGCTACAGGTTGTCTATTTTCCTGGTTTTTTTGTATGAGATTATCATTTGTTTTTGTTTTTTTTTTTTGTAGATGATGACTTGGGTGATGACTACCCGGAATTGCGTGAAGAGGTACATTTGGAGGATTTTTTTTGGACGGGTTCTGGTGATGGACCACCTGATTATTTAAAAAAAGTTCACACCGGCATAAGTAAGGGCAAGGATGTGGTTGTGAAAACTGAAACCGTTGTAGCTACCGTTTATGTGGATGGTAATAATGTAAGTATAAAGCTAAATTCGGTACGTGGTTCTTATTCTTATAAAGTCTGTATAAATAAACGAATGATTTTTAATGGGCTACTTGAGCTTCATTATGAAATCACGTTCTTAATTACTAACATAAATCTTTATTGTTTCCAAAATTCATTTACAGGAAGTTGATATACCCATATGTCTGGACTGCTACGGCGAAGGTTCTGTGGGAATAGATGGTAATTGGTTGGGTGGCAATATGCCACCACTAAATTACTCGGCAACCGATAGACGCTATTGGTTGTTAACAGTCATGTCAGGATTTTATACCCACAAAGATAATCCCATATTGGAGGAAAAATTGGCCAGACTTTATCGTTTGGCATTTACAAGGTATGCAAATATTGTAGCAAAACATAACATAAAGATTAACAAACTGCTTCAAAAAATAGGCAACAAACTAGGCATTTGGGCATTAATGGTGCACAACATGCAACGGGAATTACAGTAACAGGCAATAGAGATAGAAGACATAACGATCAAACTACCAGAGGTACTTTTTTATTTCATGATTCAAATGTTAAGTTCAAAATGATTTAACCTTTCGTTTACAGATCCCACCGATTATGATTCCGAATTAATTGATCTACATGAAAAAGAGACACAACAATTCGATAAAATTCCACACTCTTTCCAACCGATTAATAAAAAGTCTGAGCTGATGACCTCATCAGAAGAAACCTTTGAGGTCTACACTACAACTACAACAGATTATCAAACGTCTACATCTGATATGGATGTTGCATCATCTGATACTTTTGAGCATGTTGCAACAATAATACCTTGGGAACTCATACAGCAGAATGCCGATTTAGAGAAACAAGTTTTAACGCCTGGTTTTCGAACACACGCCATGCCAGTAATTGCACCACAAAAGCTAACCGCAATTAGTTTTCGTGCAGATGAGGTACGTGTTGTCATACATAATATCACGCAACTGACAGAGGATGATGTGCAACAAAGGGGCCATATGGGTGATCCCACCATGGCGGATAATTTATACGATGAGGATATCAATGAGAAATTGTAAGTGAACATGACATCATTTGTCTGGCAGGGTAATAACCTTTTTCTGTTTTCTGGCTTGCATGTTTCTATAGGGATGAACGACCGATAGCCAATCAAACTGAACTGATATATTCAGTGTTTGTTAATGGTCGTCCAGTGTTGGCAGTTACGGCCGCCAATGACATGAAGCTGGTCAGTGAATCTGAAGTAGCCACGGTAATGGGCAAAGAAATTTTTATGAAAGCCGAACGTAAGTTTATTTCGTGATAAGATTGTCGTAAACATTTTCAATCTTTGATGATTTCTATTGACTTTTCAGCGTACTTAAGAGAACCTCAAGCCACACCTTTAGCACCAGCAACTCATAGTAGCAGAGATGGCTTTATAGGTTCTTTACAAAATAATCCCATATTGGTGATTATAAGCTCAATAGCAATACTGTTATTGCTATTGCTGCTCATAGCTTTACTTTTAATGGGACGTTCTCATGTCAGACATAAGAATCAAGAAGCGAACAGGTATTTTTCAATTCTAATTAAGATTCCAAAAGAAAATTTAAAAATCTATTTGTATATATAGTAGAACAATTAGTCGCAATGAATTGTTATCGGAAACACAATCTGCACGACCGACTTCCACAATTTCAGTACTGGACACCGAACGTACAACAACACAGTCGCGTAGTGTGGGCATACAAAATTTCTCATTTGAAAACGAAAATGGTCACAGTGCGCGAGAGCCGCATATACATTTTCCAGGACCCCCAGCAAAGCAAACACGTAGATCTTCGATTACATCTTCCGATAACACTTCTGACTCATCGGTGTACTGTCCCATCAATCCACCAACAGCTGATGTTCAACGGATACTTGATGAAAAGGCTGCCAATCTTTTTGAGCGTCACAAGGCAAGACGACAAAATCAATATGATCGAGCAGAGGCTCATGAGAATGCTGTCTACACTACCGTTATTTCAGAAAAGAAACGTGACAAGTCGCGGCAAAAGCCTAAACGTCGTTATCTATCGGAAAATCGTGTAGGATCTTTGGAAACTAGTCCTGCTCAAAGTCAAGGCGGTTACTCGGGTGATGAAGCTGATATGCGAACGGACAGGCAAACCTATGCCCATTTTGAGAGAGCTAATGAAGCCTACAATCATCATAACAATTATCATCGCAATAAACTACTACACCAAAAGACAATTTATAATGAAAAGGACTGCGATGAATTGCAGGAATCTTCTGAAGCCATTAATAAGGAAATTATACGTGTTTTGCAGCCAGCTGAGAAATCATCGGATTCCGGTAGTATAGGCTCATTTTTGTCTATGCAATCGGTTAAAGCTTTTCCAAAAACAACATTGCCCGAACCATTGAATCGTGTTTTAGAACCGGTTTTTGTTACCTACTATGACAACATCGAAAGTGTACATCAAATAACAGGTAAATCGGGCAAAACTATGAGCAAAAAACATTCCTCGAGAGATGTATTGGACTCACCGACCTTACCAAACATTGAGAGTTTCCCCACACCTAAAGCGCCACAGAAGTTTTCACGCTTTGCCTCACAGAGTGATAATCCAGATCCGGGTGTTGTTGGCCCCATTGTATGGGAGCGTCACAAGAAACGCTTGAGTGCCGATGATATTCTAGACAATGGTAATTACGAACGACGTCAACGTTATTGAAATCTTTCCTATTAAACTTCCAACAAAAAATAATGTTTTCGACTTTTCACTTTCATTTGTCACAACGGCCAACACTTGTTCATTCCGTAGATGAGAAGGATAATGAGGCGTACACACATAAGAAAAGGGATTATTATAGTCCAACACGAGACCCGGCTGCAATGCGTAACCACTATGAGGGACTTTTAGAGGGCGCCTTACAAATGTATTCCAGTCAAGACGATCTACCAATGCCATTGCCTAACAGAGACTTTACGCAACAACGTAAACCTACTAAACGTGAATTACGTGGTTCATCGGCAGGAGCTTCCAAGTAATTTTCTTTTCTCACAAAATTTTTCTCGCTTTCTTATAAGTTATGTTTGCTATTTTTTTTAAATCTCTTTTAGTTGCAACATTAAAAATGCGGCTCTCCATAATCGTCCGTCCACAGCCCAACCCGAAAAAACCTCGAAATCAAATCATTCCACACAACCGCCTTCACCTACATTGGGCGCATGGGGTAGTGGTGGTAGTGCTCATGGCTCTCATTCGCCTCTTGTCCGGCCTATGAGTGCTGGCCCCTTTCATCGGCCCGTTGATTTTCACAGCAACAATATGCCATCACGTCCCGTACGCGATCTCTCCACTGCACCCCTAATAGAGGCAATACAAAATGAATTACGCAAATTTCAAAATGATCCAAAGTAGCTGTCTTCATCGGCAACAACAAAAACATTATATGTATAGTTTGTAATATTTTAATGGCTTTCTTTTTTGAAATGTAGATTTGAATACAATATTTTATCTGTAAAGAACATATCAAATAAATGCATTTAAATACAGTAAGCTTTCAATTTGGGGACGTCCTATCCTAGCTACATGATTCCCTACTGGGTTATTTACACTATGGAGCAAAAGAGGAGGCATTGAAAAAATAATCATCGAAATTTCTTGGATTGGATTCATTGCTCAAAACTGCCTTCCATAGGATTATAAATCAGGCTGAATTTGATCGATAGCATGTGGTATGTTGGCTTTGAGGACCGCTATGGTTGTTGACTTATTCGCATACACCTGGGACTTAAGAAAACTTACTTAATTGTTCATTACAACATTTTAGTCTGAATTACAACCTAGTTTCTCACACCACTCATATTGTGTGTGTTAATTTTTTTCATGAGTCGACTCTGAACGACAGATTTATGAGCATCATTTTATGGCAATTTTATTTTCTTTCGGCGTTTTTTGCTAGAAGACTGCTAGGTTGTCAGCAAAAAAATGAAGTCATTGACCAGCAAAATGTAAGTCATCTACACAAGAAATGGAAGTCATCTACAAAACAACAATTTTACCCGATTTATACAGAAAACTTTTTATAGCTTATTTGAAGAAAATAATTAGCTTCGCCGTAAAAACATGTTTTGGAATCCTTGATACCATGGCTATCCAGCTTACTAGATCCATTTTATCCACAAGTCACAGAACGCTTTCTTTGTTCATTTGAAGAAAACAATTAGCTTCGTCGTCTATATCTGTAGTCTCAAGTGACACTTGGCCGTAAACACATGTTTTGGAATCCTTGATACCATGGCTATCCAGACCACTAGATCCATTTTATCCACAAGTCACAGAACGTTTTTTTGTTCATTTTCGTAGCCTATGTCTCTAGTGTCAAATAACATAAGGCCCTAAAGAAACATGTTTTGGAATATTTGATACAAAGTCTAATTTGAAGAAAACAATTACTTTCATCACCTATATCTCTGCTTTGGAACCCGTGATATAATAGCTATCCAGCCCAGTTTGTCCTAAAATCGCAACTTTTTAAATCCGGTTTTGTGAAGGGCATATATGGTAAAAATACTTGCATTCTACAACTCAATTATCTGCGTGGGTCCCGTCTAATATACCAACACGCTATCTAATACACTACAGTGCCTACTTCCTATACTCTAGGCAACATCCAGATCGTATCCCTTTAGGCAGCGAATCATTGGTGTATGGTGTGGGGAAAATAAAAACCAATACTTTGGCATTTTCATTTTTTTCTGTATTTATTTTTTACTTTTCATGTTCAATTTACGATAACTTTTCTTACAGGATTTCGATAAAATAACAATATCACTTGTATGCAATATAATATGGATAGACATACAATAAAAGATAATTTATTTACAATTTTATTAATTTTTTTTTTTTAACAATTATTTTACAATTTTGTTAACATTAACGCATTAAAGTAAGAGTGTGATGTTTTTTTTTCTTTTGTTAAATTATAAAAAGAAAAAAATAGTATTTATTATCAAGACTTTCATTGAATACCATCGAAATGATACCGAATGATACCGAATGAAAGCCTACACCAGCCCAATTGAAATTATTTTTTTTTATTAAACATCAACTCGAAATATTTCAAGCTTTATAAAAATTCTTTTCATATGCGCTACTAAGATACGATACTAATTTTTATATTAAAAAAAAAAATAAATAGAAACTAAAAAAAAAAATCAAAAATTGATCTCTTTGCAAATTACAATTGCACATGTAATCAGCGTATAGTTAGTGTAGGGATTTTAAATACGATTTAGAATATTTATTTATGTTACATTGTCTTTGTTGTATGGGATAAACTCATTATTCATTATCATATTATATATGTATAGAATATATTTTTTGTTGTTCTTCATTGTATATACGTATATGTAGTTGCTTTAGAGTTATAGGGATTAAGCCAAGGTCCGTTTTGCGTTTGATTCCATTTGAAGTGTTAAATTGAATTAATACTCCTCCTTTTGTCCAGCATTCTTTTGAAATTGCTGGCTGTTTATGCTGCGTTTGCCTAGACGGGGACCAAACCATACGCCTGTGGTGGCACTTGGACCAGCCCGCTTGTCCAAAGCCTGTTGCAATGCTAATAGTCTAGCCCATTTACGTACTTCGGCATCACTGCGTCCAATGCGTGGATAAACAATTAAACCGGCACGTTTAACATCACTTTTTGGATATTCTAAACAAAAAAACAAAAAAACAACAACAATAATAACAAACAAATAACGGAAATAAAAAATCAGTTTGCGGTTAATATATTCCATACATTATTATTTTCTTTTCCTTTTTATGTTTTGTATTTTTGGAAAACTTAAAATAACAAAACGTGGAAAAAAGAAAAGAAACAGGAAAAAAAATAACAACAACTCAACTAAAAACAATAAAATTTAAGCAATGAATTCGTACAAACCTTCATATTCATCAAATGTGGCCGAGGGATATAAGACATCTAAGGCGGCTGCGGCAGCTGCTGCCGCATTGTCAGCAACAGCATCTGTGTTATGCAAATTAATGCTATTTAGACTGGGATCACTGCGACCTACACGGGGAAAGGCAAAAAGTCCCGATGTGCCACCACCGCCACGACGATTTTTTGTTTGTTCCAGTTCTGCGGGGGAGGTGAAGAAGAGGATGGAAAAAAACAAAAATCAACAACAAAAAAATAAATGCTAAGAAAATTATTCAAATTGAATTTTAAACGGTTTGGCAGTTTTAATTCACGAAAAGTTACATTTTCCTGTAAATGTAATCGTTGAAAAGCTTCGAAAACATGAAATTGTATTCAAATGCTTTGCTTTATTTCTTTGTAAATAATTAAAGGAGCAATAGATTTATCTCTGGGGAACTATTAACGAAAATCTCTTGGTATCGTTTATTTTTTATTTTGTTTTTTCTTTCATTTTTGTATTTTTGGAAAACAGAAATTAATAAATAATTTAAACATAATGAAAATGTGGCAAAATGTTTTTGATACATTACTTAACTTATATACTTTCCTTCCTCTAAAAAATCTGTTGTTATTTTAGGCTTTATTTAGGAGTTCAGCCTTTACTACATAGCGATTTGTGTTCAAAGTAAACACATTTTTATTAGGACCTTTACTATTCTCGTTATTTTAGTTGAATGCATACAAAAACAAAAAATTTAAGGAGAAAAAGTAAATTGACGTTGACAAGACTAATATTCTCATACTTCAGATATGCATTTAAGTTGGTTAATGTAGAATATAAGAGCACAAGTGCCGTTTATAGCTTTTCTAAGTCTGTTTTTGTATCAAACCCGTCAGAATCAGCCATCCTAGCGGCCCTCAATTATTAAAAAAATTTGAAATGCTTAAATTGCACTTAGCAGTGGCCCTTTAGAAGGGTTACTTTAAATAAGTGTTGCTTCGCGATGCATCACGACAATTCGATGTTTTTCTATTGATTAACATCGATTATTTATTCGAAAAAATAAAAATTGAAAATTGAAAAGAAACACTTATGCAAAGTTTTGAAGTCTCTGTAGTCTAGAAGATAGTATTGTGTTGGATGAGAGCCTAAGGTTTAATCCCCAGCTCAGACATTTCAAATAAATGGAAATATTTCTTACAGTGACTTTCTCTCAGCAGTCTTCTAGCAAAAACTCTGAGAGTAAAATAAAATCTATCGTTCTGAGTTCACATTAAGCTGTAGGTCCCACCATTTATGAATGACAATTAGCGCACGTGACATAAGAGGTGTTTAGGCTAGGTTGCAATCCTGACTAAAGAGTTGTACTAATATTCTCATAAATTTTTTATATTCTTGAAAGAGGCTGAGGTGTAGTTTGATAAGAATCACGGACTGGTTTGCATTGCTATAACGATGTTAATTTTGATATGTCGTATAACGGCACTAAGCCCATATGGTAGTGAGTACTAGAGCCATGGAAGCTATGGTTAGAAGAATGGGCGACAGGGGGCATCGTGACCAATAAACTCTATAATTTCGGAAAATACTTCGCAACGTGACTGAATAATAAGAGTGAAAGGAATAATCTGGTTGCCATATGGTCCTTTAAGAGAGGAATCATTTTATGGTATAGAGTTGAGTCAAGGATATATACTGGTGGATAAGCGGAGGTGTTCGGCTTCAAAGCAAAAAATTTTGAGTTCTCGGAACTACTCAATTCAACTGGGACATTATGTTCAGAGGACGGAACATGTGATTTTCATTTAGGCGGATATCCAAGCATTCAACTTCTATGGTTAACACCAAAGTAGAAAGCTGAATCGTATCCCAGAGGATTGGAAATTTGAGCCATAGACGGGTAGATCAGCTAGCGGGAAGGGTAGTCTCGACGCCGCTGTCGAGTAATCTTCTGTAGAGTAGGAAGAAGGGTTTGGAAGATTAACTTGGCGAATGGTAAGATGAATAGAGGCATACATTCATCTCAAGTCACACGGGTTTAAGCTTTAGAGTATCCACTATAAACATAAATAACAATCGTCTTAAGAGCAATATGTATACTCCGTAATGAGGAGCATCCTCAGGTAACTGTGATTTTTCGCATTAGTACTGCCAGAAGAAGAAGAAGAAGATTTTTTGTTGATGTCCATTTTTCATATTTTAAGCTTTCTTGTCCTCTATTCCAGTTTACTAAAGCCATTTATTGAAAAATCAACAATTGTTTCAATTCGAAATAAAGTTGGTAATACGCCCTCAATCCAAAATTTTAAATCCTAAGATATTTTATTAAGAATAAACGTTTGTTAACATTTTGCACAAAAATACCAAAAAACTTATGTCGAAATAAATCTATTGAATGGTCTATTAAGCCATAGCAATCAATCGCTCCTTAGGGTAAAACATTCAAAACGTATAAACAATAAACAAATACTACACCTTCATGACAACAAAAGTTAACGTAAATCTGTATGCCATCAGGCACACACACACACAGTTACAAAAGTAATGTTTTTGTAAATCATTCATTGATTCTGTGGACATGTTAAATCTGTATGTGATTCCTTTTGCCCTTTCCCTTTCCTTTCAAGAAGAGAAAATTAACATAATTTTCCAATATACGTCCGTTTAGGGACAATAGGGGTTATTTGTACCCTGTGCATTATATTCATTTGCAAATTATTTTAAATTATTTTTCAAATATTTTTCCGCATAACTTCTCATTGCCTGTATTCTACTATTATGTTTGTAGAGAATTTTAAAATTTAGCAGTAGAATAACAAAATTAAAGTATGCTGACTGAGTCGATAATTGTAACGTTAATACACACACACACACACACACACACACTAATTAATTTCGGTTGCCGTTTTACCCTTCATACCATCATTTCGTGTGCATATTTGTGTTGCGCATTATACTCACACTAGGGAACAATGTTGTATGTTTGTATTTGAGGTGGCTGTTGTGAATTGGTGTCACAGGATATTTAACAACGACCGAAAGACTTTTCCCCATTGAATAGCAGCTAGTGTCACTGTAATCTTCTTTAGTTTACGTTACGTGTCATTTCTGGCAATAATTAAAATCTATGCTTATGTTTCCATATTTCGAAAAACATTTTCTTTTGCTGTCCACCTAATTTTTTTTCTTTTTTTCTTTTTAAATAGATCTTTAAAAATAGAAGGGGAACAAGAACAATATAAGCGTTTGTAAATATGCAATAGGGAACTAGTACTACGGCATGTATGTTTTGTATACAAAAGGACATTTATTTTTTGTTGTTCGTTTTCGTCAGGGGAGAGTGTGTGGGTGTTGTATGTACATGCAACAGCTCAGTAGTAACAATATTTAAGACGATTACATGAAATTATCGTTGAAATAATACCATTAAGTGCATTAATATAAATTATACACGAGAATATATTTTTAACTTTGAAATCCGAAGCCTTTATAGTGACGTATGTATGTATATTTAATTGCAACAATGAATTTCAGTTTATACGAACATTAACCGATCTCTTACACTTGTCAAGTTATTAACACAATCTATGATAATTTCCATTTTGTTGTCATTAAACTAATCTATGCTATAATATACAGCATCAGAACATTTTTTTGCTATATAATGTAAGCAGATATCGGTATGTATGAATTCTTGGAATTTCCATTAATTAATTATAATTCTATAAAATATTAAATTTTTATGGTAATTGACATAAATTTCATATAAAAACAAATTTTCTATTTTTAGTACGCTGTCAGTTTTACTCTAAGTTCTTAAGTGTAACATTATCCGCAAAGGGAGTATGTTTTTTTTTATTGAACATTACGGTAATAAATTAATTAAAAGTGAAAATTCTTTTTATTGACAGATAAAATATAAAATTTGTCATCGATACAAGTGACAATTAAATTATTTACTGACCAAAATGAAAAGAAGAAAAAAAAAAAAACAAAAACTAAGCTGGCCAATGTAAATTTTTAATATTTTAGTTTAATTTTTTTAAATTTTTTAGTTTAAAAAATGAATTTATGGCATGTGATAATTTCACAAATCTACAGTAAGGCTTGCTTTTTCACGAAACGACCGACTTTAGTCATGAAATTGTTTTGTGAAATGTGTTTCGTATATTGAAAAATTTTTTCAGCTTCAAAGTTAATTTTTGGTTTGATGAGCACGACAACAAACAGAATTTGAAGAACGAATTTCCGAACGGTTCAAAAGCTGTCAAAGCACATTGAAGGTTGTTCTGTTAGATACAGTTTATGGGCCGGCAGCATTAGGACAATGAAAACTTCAGTGTTATATGTTGGAAAAATTCCAACATGACGATGGCATTTGGCACACAGTACGAAATGCAATTTACCTATTGAGAGGCGAGTGTGTAGAAAACTATTAGACTTTAGGATCGTGCGATTTGATTCCACTAGGCTATTTTTTGCAGAGCCATGTGAAGTCTCCTGTTTACAAAGACAAGTCAGCCGCTATTCCAGACCCGAAAGATAACATTTGAGGTACTAAAAGGTTGGAAAAAGTGTTGCAAACTTGCAGCTCACAAATGGACAACATATAGCGTAGCTATGCACAATATTTACATAAAATATTTCATTAAGTTTTGGTAATCTTCTGTGTTTTTAATTTCAATTTTCAGAACCTAAATGATAAAAAAACCACAACTGGTCTTATGGAGCTCACATCATCATCTGTCCTAAAATTATTTTTCTCCTTTATACAGGCAAATACAATTAAAAGGACAGAATACAGGTGTTTATTGTTCCGTATAGCTGCTGGTCTAATGAATATTGTTCTAGAAATATTTTTATTAGACACGATTTCCTTAAGATAATAACATTGAGCCGTTTTGTTAAGCTTAAATTCTGCATAACAAATTAACGTATGCTCAGGGCATAAAAAAATGTTTCTTTTTTCAGCTAGAATACTCATATTAACACTAATATTTAATAATCTTCAATACTTTAACTTTTGAGTAATTGCAACTGTTCCTGGGAATTCAGAGTTTATTGATAAGCTTGTCACGCCGCTGATGCTATCACAAATTTTCATGGTATGGAAAGAGAAGTTTAGAATGGTATACTTGGCGAAAACGGATAGAATCTCTCTGAGACTCTGCTCTTTAATACAGACAGGATTGAGGCGATGTAAACTTGTGCTAGACAATTATAGAGAAAAGAGTATGGAGTCTTGGATCACGATTTGAAGGAATAGTTTCAGTACAGTAAACGACTATCAAAACCGGAGCAGTAAACTTAATGAATGAGCATTTGCACAGGATGGTAATCGCTTGAAATCCAATATGATGATTCTGCGATATGATTCAAAAACTGTGTTAATGTATTTCAGATGAGTGCTTATCAAGTTCTGAACTGTGACTTATACTCACTACTACCAAACAGCATATTGTCAGGGCAACAGAATTGAGAGACATTACACTGGAACCATGTATATGTTGAGTTTAGTATAATTGATCGTCTAATCATATTTTATTAATAAATTTTCTTACTTTAATTTCAAAATGCGTTCTATTTTCAATATTAAGTTTTAATATCTTATAACTTAGCTTATCAAATTAACAGCGCTAATTGAAATACACAAAAACTTTTAGAAAATAATAAAAAACAAATTATTTAAATGTTTTGCGATTTGAAATAATTTTCTTAATATTTTAGTCAATCCCGCGAACCATTTTATGTTAATAAAGATACTGATTTAACACTTAAAATTTATTTAAAATCCAGTTTAAGAGAGTAGATCTGCAACTGGACAGTAGTTTTATTCACTATTTATTAGTTTCATAACCTTTTCTTTATAGATTTACAATGATTGGAACTGTGACGATTCAATGCCTTTGAGACACTTTCTTAACTGACACTGATTTTTTAGGCAACACTTACCAGCATTTGTGAAACCCATCATGCAAAAGAACAACACCGAATAGATAAGAAAATCCATGCAAGCGAAAGATTTCATTTTTAATATTTTGTTGTTGTTGTTTTTTCTGTTTATTGTACAATTAAAAGTTGAACAAAAGGACACAGGAATTTTCTAATTATGAAGACTTTGACAGTTTTTTTTTTGATGTTGTTGTTGTTTTGATCACAATTCAAAGTCACTACTTTCTGGTACTGGTGTTTTTCTAAATAAAATGGAATATTTTTTTCTTTAGACTGTATCTACGAATCGGACGTTATTTAGTGAACGTTCGAATGAATTATGCTTAAAAACTGTTACAAAAATGTCCTTTTATATGAAAATGACAAAAGGTATGGCCCTAAGCAGCGGCATTGTTAGCAACAACAAAAAGAAGGCAATAAACCACAACAAGAAAAATAAAAAAAAAAAATAAGAAGAAACATTAACATCTTCGTCATCATCATTATCATGCATATTAACAATCTATACACGCATACAAACACAGATGTACGTACAATGGCTCATACTGGCAGGCATATTACAATACAAAACAAAATCAAAAAAAAAAAAGAAAAAATTGCAACCGAAACTACCAATTGAAATTCGTTTGTCGTTGGTTGTAGTTGTATTTGGTTTCAGTGTTGTTTTGTAAAACATTAACACATACACACATACACACAGGCACAAGTACTGTTTTTTCCAACACCCTTACACAAAAGGATAACACTTCTACAAACACAATCATCATCAAATCCTTCATATTGTGTGTGGATAAAACATATACCATATGATTTGAAATTTGAATATTCAACATGATTCTGGTTTTATAATTTAAAATAAAGAAAAAAAAATGTTTAGACTACAAATCTATCTATTCATTGTATTTCTGAAAGTTATTTTTGTTTTAATTTATTTGATTTTTTGTTTCTTGCATTGTTTCTGTTTGCATAATTGAATTATTTGCATAAATATGCGCAAGCGTTTCTTCAATTTAACATTCGGCGTTTTTCTGTGTATGTTCTTCCTTCAAAGCAACAGGTTGTTTACACTGCCAATTATCTACCATATTGATGCTTCGGCAACATGTTGAGCAACATAACAAATGTATCAGGGATATTTTAAAACGAATATTTTTTTCAGTTCATTAGCTGATTTGAAAGAAAACATTTGATATTTCTGAAATAGGTAGGTGTACTAAGAAATTGTTATTTTAAATGTACAAACAAAGGAAACCTTTTTTTCGCATTATTTTTATAAGAAAAGGTTAAGTTCCCCGTTGTAATATTTACATATGATAACTTCAGTTAGACATTGAGGTT
Source organism: Sarcophaga bullata (assembly GCA_005959815.1). Lineage (NCBI taxonomy): Eukaryota > Metazoa > Arthropoda > Insecta > Diptera > Sarcophagidae > Sarcophaga > Sarcophaga bullata. Next base: position 335,805 of record QOCX01000028.1, on the reverse strand, counting down.
ATGTTGGTGTCCGATAGTAGGCTTTGGATTGTTGTAAATCAAACTTTTTGTGATAATTGAAATTAAATAATTAATTAACGTTATAATTAGATATCGTAGGTGTAAACTGAATAAAAAAATTATTGCTTTTTATTTAATAGGACACATACATTTTTGCCTACATTTTAGTTGATTTAAATTAATTTTTCAAGCAACTCTTTGTCAATAAATTGGTTAGTTTTGCTAATTTAAATCGATAGTTATTATTTATCTTGAGATAATGATTGCTAGTTGTAGGATTGTACGCAATTAAAATCTACAACTTTAAAATTTGGTCATCTAAATGTGTAAAGCCTAGACTTCTAATTAAGTTCTCTCAGTTTGTGTCAGGTCATTAAAGATCTGCGTGGCCTACTATTGCTTATGTGCAATGATTTATTCAGGCAATTTTATTAAATTGCTTGCTTTAATATTTTTAATTGTTAATAACAAAGTTCAGAATCAAACATTTGCCTAGAAGTTGAAGAAATAAATCCACCAGCCGCCAGTAATTGCCTTTCTTGATGTAAATTTTGGTATAGAAAATGACTTGGTGTTACTCAGCTCGAGCTTTTTTGTACATCTAAGTTTATTAAAATATTTAATAACAGTTTGGTGAAGAATATTTAGTTAAATTGCAACATCTACGCTGCTTATGTGACCTTATTTTATAATTTTTTCTATTTTTCACAGCCCGTAATTATTTCACTTCATAATTTATCTTTTAACAAAGTGCAGCTTATAATATTGTTATTCAAATAAGCTGGAGTTTTGCCTGATACATCAGAGATTAGTAGTATTTGGTTTGAAGAATATATACCCATTGATTTTAAAACTACATACAATGTCATTAGTTAAAATGGGAAAGAGCCTACCCTAATCATTTAATACCAAATGTGGTTTCAAATAGAGTGATCAATTAGCGTTTGATCTTTTCAATATTTTGTTAGAAAAAATCTACACCAGTGAACATATGCTGATTATAGGAACATTGTGAGAGGTAGTTGCTGAATTTGCTGATATTAAAAAAAATCGGTGAAATTGGGTCTGATAGTAAACGAAGTCCTAAAAAGTGTACCTTTTTAACTATTGAAATGTGAAAGCTTTACTACTTACACTATCGCGTAACAACAAAAAAAAAAAAAAAGAAAAAAAATTATACGTTTGGATAGGCCATTATTGTTGGTTGCTTGTTTAAATTTAAAAAATAATGTTTAAAAAATAATAATCAAATTGTGTTTTTCACATCTAATTTTTATTGCTAATAATAGTTATAATAATAATAACAAATAAATAATATTAACCAATTAACAATTAAATAAATTAAGTAACATCCACCATACATGTATAACTAATACTGTTTAACTAATTCAATATTAAATCAATTTTAATTTCTAAAATATCAATTATTTTGTGTTATTTTTCTAATAAATTTAATAATTAATACGAGTAATTAATTAAAATCAAATATAAAGCATAGATAATTCCATTGAAAGAAAGGTTTCTTAAATATTGAAAATATTAATTCCAAAAATGCCCTATGCATTAATATGCCGCGGGAAAAGTAAATCAAGTGGAATTATCTTCTTTTTGACATTAAGATTTCAAAATTATTTAAAGCCATCCGGATATCATGCGACCAGTAACAACCGATTTACCACGATCACCACCGGCCGCAGCACTACTTTGGCCAACTTTAATTGCAGGCTTTGCAGGAGCTGCTGCAGGCTTCTTATCATCTGCCTTTTTCTCCTCTGGCTTTTTATCGTCTGGTTTTTTATCATCAGCCTTCTTGTCAGCACTAGCAGCAGCCGCCTCGCCACCAGCTTTGTTAGCAGCATCTGTTGCAGCCTTCGCAGCATCGCCTGCAGGTTTTGCTGTTGCATCAGGTTTTGCTGGAGCTGCTGGTGCAGCAGATTTTGTGGCGCTTTCTTTTGTTTCGGTTGCTGGCTTAGCTGCATCAGTTTTAGCAGTTTCTTCCTTTTTCGCGGCTGCTTCTGGTTTTGTACCTTCACCAGGTTCAGCTACCGCAGGTTTAGCTGAAGCCGCATCAGGCTTACTGGGTGGAGCTGGTGCAGCTGCTTTGGCATCAGTAGGTTTGTTTTCAGCAGGTTTTGCTGCAGGTGGCTTAGCGTCATTAGGCTTTGCAGCATCCGTCTTATCAGCGTCTGGTTTTGCAGGGGCGTCTTTCTTAGGCTAAAATTGAAAACATGCAAACGAATATAAAAATTAAAACATTTTGATTGGTTTTGTTTACCTCAGCTTTTTTAATTGTGGCCTTTATAGCTAATTTCGATATTTCATTAGCTGTTGTTGTAGTGGTTGTTGATGCCACAGCCTCAGCAGCAATACCTTCTTCGGCAGCTAATTTTTTCTTCATAAACTTAACGTAAGCGACTCTTGTAGCTCTTGTTACTTCTCCCAGTTGTGGATTGTATTCTGAAAATTGCATTGAAAACAATCGTATTTGATATTTAATTGCTTGATTTGATGATTAATTGATAGACTTTACCAATAAGTGGATTTTGATCCATTCGAAGACCCTCATTAGCCTGTTCAATAATACGGCGTCTTAAACTGCGTTGCGTATGTCTTTGCATTGAAGAACGTTTAGAACCAATGGGATCTGAACTTAAAGTATTTTTACGAGCAATGGAATTCCAGTCAACTTCACTAAAATTTGAAATAAATGACAATCATGGTGTACTACACTGTTTTTCCTTTAACCCGATCCTTACCCTTTTCCCTTTTTATTCTTGCCCATCACACGAGCCAAAGTAGAGAATATATCCTTGCTGCCTTCAACATTTTCCGACATTTCTTTCTTCAGATTTTCCACAAAACCAATCTGGAAGTCTTTTAATATACGCCGCTCCATTATTTTACCTTTTTTACCAGCTGCACCAGCTGATTTCTTCTCGATATCCGGTACCACATAGTTGTTGTTTGTAAAAATATCCAATAATTCGAAACGCAATGAACTGATATCCTGACGCACTTCAATGATATCGTCTTCGGTAATTGCAAAATCATCTCTGCGACGTTGTTCGGCTGTAACAAAACGACGTATCAATAGCTTCATTACACGCTCATGCAGACTTGTGGCCTTTTCTTTAGTTTTACGCTGTCGACCGAAACAGAAGAGATTTGTAAAGGTTGTTAAGAACAGGGAAAGATTCGTAACTCACCAGAAAACTCTTTGTACGTTTTGGTGGATTTTTGCCAAATGCTTTACGCAATACCTTAACGGAAGGAAACATATTAAATGGTGGTGGTACAGTGCCACCATCTTCAAAATAGCTCATCCATAATTGGGAACGGGCAAATTTCCATTCAACATCGGCATGCTCAGAAATAAGTTGATATGAATTGGACATCATGGCAATTAACATGTTGAGCAAGACAATAATATTGATTACCGAATAAGAACCGAACATAAGCAAGGCCCAGAAGCGTGTGAAACTTTTAATGCCTGCCAAATCGAAAGACACTAAATCGACCAAACCAAAGGAAGCCCAAAATAGAGATTGTGAGGTTTCAAAAAGGCTACAAATTACAAAAACAAAAAAAAAAATAAAGTCCCTCAACTTACGTTAATACTGGTGCTGTAAACTTACTTTGAAAATCGTCTCCATATGGTACAGGCTTTTTCCTGATCATCAAAATCGGCTACATCTGGATGCAAGTGATAACATTTATTTTTCTCCAATTCAGCATAATACCATAGCAATTGATTGAGACCACAGCCGAATGCGAACAATACCAACGTATAGATGAAGAAGAACTTTATTATGTCGATAATCATGCGACCCAAAGAGACTTGAAGAGGTCCGAGATGTGGATTAATGGAGAAAATATGTACCAATTTTAAATACGAAAATACCATGCCAGCTGCAAATGCACCTTCAGATAATAACATGGGATCGAAAGGATGCCAATGCTCACGCGGAAAGTATGGATCAATATTACGATACCAAAGATCACGCTGTTTAAGGAAAATTCCAATTGAATTAGTACATCTCAAAGACATTTCCGTTTATCTTACATGCACTATAATCCATGCGGTGGCCCTACAAAGTATCCAGGTTACATAAAACATATTCGATATAAAATCCACTATGTTCCACAAATCCATGATGTACTCAAATAAACCATCAGAATACAATGTTTTTAGTTCACCAAAGATTAAACCTTTAAAATCATTTTTTGATCAGTTTGTTTATGAAGCGAGATTAAGATTGATTTAACATTTAGCTTACTTCCTATATAGGTAATGATGCCAAGTTCTATGGGTCCCGGTAATGAACCTCTTTCATGTTTACGCCAGTCAGCCAACATTTCTATCATCCAGGGAAACGCAATCAATTCGAACATAATTTGTACCACACGCAACGAAGCAGCTCCAAGTAACACTTGTAAATTGTATTTTACATGTGGAATATTAATTATTATTAATTAAAACAATATAAAATCGAATATCAAATAATCGAACAATATAAATCGAATTATTTTTCCGAATTTTATGGAAAGAAAAAATCGTATCTCTAGTCCATCTACTATCCGATCTATCATCATAATCTTCAGTCATCAATCAAAGATGAAACAGTGTGAAGTCTTTGCATGCAACTCCTAAATTAGTGCGTCGTGGAAGTAGCAGTCCAGTGAGTAATGTGTTGCTTTACTAGACGAGAATTCGTGAGTTTAAACCTTAGCTTTGCTTAACTTACTTCATAGGTTATTACAATCGACTAGTCAGGATTACAACCTAGTTTTTCTCACCACTCATATTGTTAGTGTTAGTTTTATCCATGAGTTGCATGCCCTACAATTTAACGTTAATTTCAAACGACAGATTTGAGAAAGCTTTCATGGGAATTTTAATTATTCCCAGAGTTTTTGCCAGAACATTGCTGCGTAGAATTTGGCGAAAGAGTAAACTTATTGCCAGAAAACAACTCACTCATGTATAAAGTTAATACACACTACATGGTTGGTGAGAGAAGGCAGGATGCTTTACTGACTAAATACGATCCGAGTCGACACACTTCCCATATAAACCACTCTTGTAAACTGCATGCACAGAAGTGCTTTGGTCTATTTTTCCATGGAGCTCAACATTCATATAGAAAATGCTGCACCGATTCTCATTTATTCTCATTCAAATACTACAATACAATAGCCTTAATATGTACAACACAGTTCAGTAAGTATACTGAGATTGAATTCCTACTGGTCCTGACGCCAGATGACCATGGACAAACTTAAGTGGCGTCATCATTTCGTTTTCCTCCTGCAAAATATTTTAAATCGGAAAGCGTAAGAAGACGAGATTTTTCAATGACATAGCCTTGAGAATACGCATGAAGGTGCCTAAGTCTAAGAGCCTCTAGGGCAGACAGTCACAAAAAAGGAGTTGCATCGATTCCTCGTCTTACCTATCCCGATTACTTCTACAGCAGATATAAATAAGTAAACCATAAGTTACGGTATGCTTGTTCTATTTTCTCTCCAAAGATTGTGGACGTTCCTACTGAGTTCCATATATCTTAATACTTATCCATCTAAAAAGCCGTAAGAGCCGCAGCAATTAGTGAAAGATCTCGTAACACACTCCTTAGTAGTCAAAACTAAATGACTAGGAATCTAGATCATGATTAATATGAGTAAGTGAAATACTTTTTACTTTTGTATGTATGTTTGGTTCCTTGTCTACATTCCCATGTTCAGAATTATACTCTCTATGTAGGGTGCTATAATATTTTCTCGTATTACAACCACCGATATTTTTTATATAAGAGAACAAATCAAATGCCTGAATAAAAAGCAATTTAAAATAATGCCATACGGCGCTAACCCTGATGCTAATCAACTGATCTTTTTCAACTACAATTCATGAACAGATTTAAAAATGAAAATAAATTTAGAAACATAAATTTTCCGATATATAAACTTACTCAAGAAGAACATGTACGAGCATGAATGTGTTATGAATTTAACAAAAGGTTTTCGCATAAATTTGCCAGCATCAGAATCAGGAGCCATTAGATAATTCATGCTGTTAATGGGAAACATGCAACCCAATTTGACTACTTCTATGATCTGTTGAGAGCTTTGTTTACGTCGAAAGCCGGGTAAACCTTCATACCAAATGGCTGCCAATAACTGTTGGACATTGGGATGAGCAACGAACTGAATGAATGCATAATATTGGAAATAATATTTTAAAATCATAAACAAGTATTGTATCGTGAATAGTTAAATAATTACCGTCTTTTGTTTATATTTTATGGCCAATTTTAATCGTTCCAGTGTTTGTCTTTGACCCGGACTCCAAATGTCATGAGCAGCCTCATGATTATAATTTAGCATCACTTCCAGTTCTGTTGATGTTCTAACATGATCCAACAGAGATGTTACAAATTCCTGTACACCTATACGCATTTCCTTAAGAAAACATAAACAATTTATTAAATATTTTCTACTTTTCATATTGAATTAAAACAATAGTTTTACGGTATATTCCGCACGAAATTCTGATTCCATTGCCTGTAAACGCTTTAATTCCCATGATAGTTCAAAGGCTGTTAGAACGGGATCACGTGAACTAAGCGAGATAAGCGAACTGGCCGATAAAGCACGAAAAGCATTAATACGAGACTGCGAATGACGTAATGAGTCGGTTTCCTGTGATGTTACACACTCATCGCAACCACATCTAAAATATTTACAAAAAGAATACAAAATTTAGTTATGGGCAGTACTAGAAAGACAGTAAGAGGGTGAACAAGTTTTTTATGTCATTAGTGAATTGAATTATGCTTAATAAAAGACACATTATGGTGTAAATGACCTGCAATGTATGTTTTACGTTTCAACAAAGTGTAGTTGAATATAAAGGCCTAGAAAAAATTTTGTGTGAAATACATCACTTCCAACTCACTTGACATCATGAGGCATTGGTAATGTGGCACCACGATCTAATAAAATTTTTAAAATTTCATAATTGTTACGATGTGCAGCCAAGATTAAAGGTGTAATGTCGGGTGTAAATGTTGACTTTGAACGATCTACTGCCTCCCAACTCTGAAAGAAAAGTAATAACAGCATATTAATACCCATACTGATATTACAAGTAACTCATTGATACTCACATAAGGTGTTCCGGCCTTGTGATGATTTTCCTCCCATTGTAACAATTCTTCTACGGCTTCAACATATTCTTCTGAAATGGCATGCAATAAAGCATCGCCCACATCAATGCCTTCCTCCAACAGTACAACAATTAAATCAAAATTTTCATTTTCAATTGCCGATATTAAGGCAGAACGATTCATGGGATCAACACAATTTATATTGAATTTTTCTGGGCTTCCTTTATTCTCTTCAATTATACTAAAACAATCGTATTATTTTTTTATCATCTGGAATATATAGTCTAATCTGATCGGACTTACACTTTAACGGTAGCAATATCACCACGTTCGCATGCCAATATAAAGGCTTTCTCCTCCTCTGTCAAAATGTACTCATCGGCAAACTGTATATTATAGTTCTCCTCATCCTTTTTACCCACTTCCGGATCGGTAGACATTTTTATATATTTTTTTTATTTTATTCTCTCTTTATAAAACAATTTGAAATTTTTAGTTAGTTTTGGTTTAATAACGGTTATCTGCAATAGAGAAGACGATGCTATATTCCGATGCATGCTATAGAGAATATTATTAGCCAGGGAAGAACAAAAAAGGATATACGATTTTAGTGTAGATTTATATTTAAATTATAAACAAGTTTCAAAACCTTTACAGATTGAACAGCACACAAGAATGTAAGTAAAGTAAGGCCGGTAGTGAATAACGTTAAACTTATGCTTTAATCTGGATGCTGAGAAATGCGAACCAAAATGAGGATTTGGCTTTTTATTCCTTGTCAGCTTAACGGAGTTATAAAGGATACAGCTTCGTTTATTAAATTTTCAGACTGGTTTCCAGAGTAGGATAGTCGTGCTTTGAATGTGCATTGACCAACTCCCTCGATAGTTTGGTGAAATTCAGTCAGTACTGGGACTGCACTGAGTTTTGGTAATCAGAGCTACCACTTCGACCTAACCTAACTTAAATAGAGGTATATGGTTTAAGGTGTCGATCGCCTTTGCAATGTAGACGTTATTATTCCTAGACTGCTAATTTGATTCAAAAACCAACCTGATAATTGCGGAGGGCATTGCGGAGAGTATCAGTCAGCTGTTTGTTCAGCTGAGGAGCGCATTTCTGAAATCACGGTTTTCGTTGAGTATGTCCTGATAATATATGTTCGTTGGTATCTGGTATCTGGTATTTAAAGATAGAAAGTACTTAAATAAGACCCTATATTTCTTCCCTAGATCTAATATTTCTACTTTCTACAATAAAACAATAAAAATTTAGTTTAAATAAAGACAATTCCATTGATAAAGTTTTATTTCGTGACATTTGACTTTTTCTTCGCTTGTGTTTTAAGTACAAAATTGAATTTCGAATTTTAAATCCATTTAGTTTATCAAATTCTGTTTTTTGTTTTATTTTTTCTTTAATTTGCTTTCAATCCTATTGATTGTATAGAAATTGTCGATGTTTTTAACGGCCATCGTTTGTCGTTCAGCACGTGAATGTAGTTACAATGGAATACGTTCATAACGAACTAATATTACAGAGAATTTTCTTTAAAGGTTTCTTAAGTCAGTTTTGATATTATTAACTTCCTTTATAATTAATTATTTTTGTAGAGATTTTATTTATATTTGTTAACGTCAGCAATACATACATACTACATGTATACATAATTGGCCATTACAATCTTTCAGTCAGGATTACGACCTAGTTTCTTACATCACTTATGTTGTCTGATAATTTTAACCAAGACTAGCGTGACAATGATTTGACATGATTTCGGAGACTTTCGGAGTCTTCATTGCTAGTGGCGAAAACATTGCTAATGGCAAGAGCATTTGTCTTCTTTATAACATACGTTTATAAATTTCGCAAAAATATCGTAATGGATATAATGGATGTTAGCATGGCAAAAAAATTGGGTGAGTAAATACCTTCCGGAATAATTGGAGATTCCAGAAAAGATAAAAACACGCGTTCGGAGCATTGAATTTAAATCAAAAAGCTTAAACGAACAAGTTTAGAAACAACTTTTCAACGACATCAACTGAATTAATTCCCTAAGCTAAAAGGTTGGATAAGTTTAAGTGGTGGACCTGAGTGCGCTTCATGACACATGAAGTGAAGGATAATCTCCCCTACTTTTTCAGATCCTCAGAATTCGGTATGTCCAGTTTAAGTGGCACAATCGAAATGGCGTTCACAGCACGACGATATTTCGAAGAGTTAACTTTGAATGAACCGAAAATTCCTTGAGCAATCCTCAGCATTCGTGGACGAGCAAGGCCAGCAAAAGATTTCGTTTAGAACTTAATGTCCGCCGGGCTGTTTGAGTAAGTCAAGAATTGTTTCAGTAAGAACCCAACAAGCAATGGCAATGACCATGAGTTTCGTCCGAAAAATGCCACATGATAAGCACCATTCTGTTATAAGCTTTAGGACATGGTTGCACTTCAAAGAGAGAGTTGAAGGATCAAAACCTTATAGCACAATGGTGGGGATATCCAGGTTAAAGGCAGAAAGACTGCTGATGTAGGGTAACAAATTATGTAGTCTACAACACTAGAACACAGCACACAGTCGGCTATGTAACATCAAATATAACGAAAGTGGAGAGCAGTCAACAAGGAGCCAAGGTGAAATAACATTCACACTGGCATAGTTCCAATATCCATAGAAGTGTAATGTTTATGAGCATTCGGATATAACTTCACTTTTGCATTTCTAAAACAAGCATTTTAATTAAATAAATTCAATGCTTCCCGTATACTTATTGAATAGGATGGGATCCCACCTGTAATATAACACTATTCATGTAGCATACGTTTTGTGTAATCTTGAATCACTACTTCTTATCCACTCAGTATTATATTTCCAATACAATATATGCTGCATATTATTTAGAAATCCACTTTATATTCTACGATTAATTGTATTAAAATTGCAATTTATTTGATTGTGAGTGAGAGTTTTTGATTTTTATTTTCAACACTGAACAACTGAATAAATCGAAAATTAAATTCAAACACTTCTAAGGTTTCTTTCACCACTTGTCCTAAAGATTCCTTTTTACGGCTGTTTAGTTTCATCAATTTAATTATTTTTGAAATGTTATTTCACAGTTATTATTATCCGTTTCTTTTTTTTCAAAATATCCTTTTATCCATTTAATCCTTTCTATATCCTTTGAATTTATATACACTGTAAGAAGTTATCGGAAAAACCGGGGATTTTTTTCCTTTCAATGTTAATTAGCCAAGAGTTCGCGAAGAACTGTTTTCACAAATTCTCACGCACTATGATATATTCAAGTCTGTAATTAATTATATTAAACACTTTCGTTTGGTCGGCCCCTGAAACAAGAGAACTAACTAAACAAATAAACCCAAATGGAAAAATAGTCACATTTTCTTATCGTTTTCGGTTTTTTTTTTTTTGTAAATTCTACTCATGTTCTTTAGTTTCTGCCCAGTTGAGTCTATTGATTTGAAATTTCAGACACGGGCATGCATTCTAAATCTACTACAAATTCAATTGGCGATGTGACCAATGCATGGAAGAGCATACAACTTGGTTTAGCCGATTGTAGGAAATGCGATTATTCGCATTTTACCAATCACTCGACATACACATGCAATGTTTGGACATGGGTAGTATGCAGCTTGAAGAGACTTGTTAAATTATATCATTTCAAATTGTTTTGTTCTTTTTTTTTCAATTTTTGTTTTGTTTTTGCATTCTTTTAAGGTCAAACGTTTCAAACATTATTTTTTTTAATTGTTAAAGGCAACTACACATAAACAATAGAATTTACTTGTTTTTTTTCTTATTTTGATTTATTTCTAGCTTGACGACAGTAAACAAGTCTCAAAGACGGTCTTACTTTAGTCCAAAAGAAATTATTATATTCGGTGTGTTCTCAAATAATTTAGATCATACAGTGAGCGTCAATTGTACACTATGGATAAACTCAACTTTTGACACTTAAGGAGAGTGCCCGAAAAAATTTGACAATATTTCGAAATTTTTTATTTCAATGTATAGTTTCTTTGAATGCTGTATACGTCCATATGTGTCCATAATTAGTTTTATAGACGCAGAGTTCAGAAGAGTTTAATCTGATCTTTAATTTTCAAACAGTGTTCAATAAAATTTCTATAAAAAATATAAAAAAATGTATGAATTCGTCATTTCTACTTTCTATAGCATAATGAACAGCTATTTTCAAATATAAGCATGAGCTGATACCGTTATGCTTTCTTTTTATCCATCTCGTTACATCGGAGCAATTCACTCTGCTATTCTTTTACTGTGCCTCCCAGTCTACCAATCTTTACTGTCCGGTTTCCCCATCTTATCCGCTCTTCCTCCTGAATAAATATCGGCAGCATCTACGAGATTATGTACATGCGTACGTACAGGAATAGGCATGACAATGAGATTAGGATTATGATCGAGCTTCTCATACCACTTATGTTGTGTGTGTTAAATTTTACACAAAAGTAGTTGGACCAACAGTTTAATGTCGTCTTCGAACGATATGGGATTGCTTCGTATAAATATTAGAATTTCGATACAAATCTGTTCATTTCACTGCACCACATTGTGGTAAAAGTTATAGCATTAGCTACATATCGACTATACTCTAAACGATCATTATTATAACATGATTAACAAATCCCTTTGTCCTCTACTATACTTGCTTACTTACTTAATTGGTCATTAAAATCCTTCAGTCAGGATTACGATCTAACCTTTCATGCTAATTATATTATGTGTGTTAATTTTATCCATGTGTGGCGGGACCTACAGTTTAAAGCCGACTCTGAACGTTAGATTTTTGAGAAACTTTTGATAGGGAATTGGACATTTCGGCCTTGAGTCAAATATTCGTAAGAATTTTTCAGTTTTTTCAGTACAATTGCCATTAGATTTGATTAGAAAATGTGTTTTTTTAAGATTTTAATTTTAAAATTAGTTTGTTTTATTGAAAAAATAATTCATAATTAATCGTTCTCCAATTAATTACCAATTTAGTAATATAACGGATCAATTTGAATAATTTAAATTTGATCATTCTTTATCAAAAATACTGTTTTAACACTCGGATAAAAATTTAAATTAGAAGTAAATAAAGTACGCTTAAAGCCAACCGGATATCATGCGACCAGTAACAACTGATTTGCCACGATCACCGCCGGCAGCAGCACTACTTTGTCCAACTTTAATGGCTGGTTTGGCGGGAGCAGCTGCGGCAGGTTTCTTGTCATCCGGTTTCTTATCGTCAGGTTTCTTTTCGTCAGGTTTCTTGTCATCAGGCTTCTTATCATCGGCTTTCTTATCCGCTCCGGATCCAGCAGCATCAGCGGCTTTGGTAGCACCATCAGTGGCTGGTTTCGCTGCATCGCCTGCGGGTTTAGTTGCGGCATCGGGTTTAGCAGGAGCTGCCGGTGCTGCAGCTTTTGCAGCACCAGCTGCACCTGCAGCCTCAGGTTTGGCAGCATCAGTTTTAGTTGTTTCTTCTTTCTTGGCAGCTGCTTCCGGCTTAGTTCCCTCACCAGGTTTAGCTACGGCAGGCTTGGCAGCACCGCCATCTGGTTTATTGGGTGGTGCTGGAGCCGCAGGTTTACCATCACCAGGCTTCGCATCAGCAGGCTTTGCATCGCCAGGCTTACCAGGTGGTGGTTTGGCAGCATCACTTTTGGCCTTGTCTCCTGCAGGTGCTGCCGCAGGTTTTCCATCCGCTGGTTTGGTAGGAGCATCTTTTTTGGACTGTATATGAAAAAATATTTCATCATTAAGACGACTTTTAGAACTGTCAACATTCATTATACCTCTGTCTTTTTCATTGTGGACTTGAGATCTGATTTCGGTTTTTCATCTTTGGTTGTTGCTGTTGTGGCGGTTGCAGCAGTTGTATCTGCAGATGTTTCTTCAGCTTCCATCTTCTTTTTCATGAATTTGACGTAAGCGACACGTGTAGCTCTTGTAACTTCTCCCAATTGTGGATTGTATTCTAAAATAGCAACATTAAGCAATACGAGATTGTTGAAAAAAATTGTAAAATTTTCTTACGAATAAGTTGATTCTGATTCATCTTAAGACCCTCGTTAGCTTGTTCAATGATCTGTCTTCTAAGGCTGCGTTGTGAATGTCTCTGCATTGAGGAACGTTTTGAACCAATGGGATTGGCACTTATAGTATTTTTGCGAGCAATAGCATTCCAGTCTTTTTCACTGTAAACATTTCACAAACAAAATAATTCAATTGGTATACTAAACGCTTGTAAATTTCGTGTTAAAATTTCTTACCCCTTTTGTGACTTCTTCTTTCCGATAACTTTAGCTAATGACGAGAATATATCTTTGCCTGCCTCAACATTTTCGGTCATTTCTTGTTTTAGATTTTCAACAAAACCAATCTGGAAGTCTTTTAATATACGCCGCTCCATAATTTTACCCTTCTTACCAGCCGCAGCTAAATAAATTTAAACAAATTGCAAAAGATTTGCGAGTTTTTCACTTTAATGAAATGATTTTTATGGGATACCAACCTGCACCTGCTGATTTCTTTTCAATATCCGGCACAACCATGTTATTGTTTGTGAAAATATCCAACAATTCGAAACGTAATGAACTGATATCCTGACGCACTTCAATGATATCATCTTCGGTTATGCCGAAATCATCTCGGCGACGTTGTTCGGCCGTAACAAATCGACGTATCAATAGTTTCATCACACGTTCATGCAGAGATGTGGCCTTCTCTTTGGATTTACGCTAGAAAAATAAAAAGGAAAACGAACAACAATAGCAAAAGAGTGTGCTCAGAAATACGTGTGTTTATGTTTTTGTTTTTAGTTTTTGCAAAAACTTGGTGGCGCCTATAAAAATTTGTACCCTACATCAATGATGCGTGGGTGCATTGAAGAGTAATTTAATATCTGAATGAAAAGAAAATTCTAAATTCAATATTCGTTTATATAAGTCGCCTGCAATGCCAAAAAAAAAAAATATTTTTTCTGTGCATTATCGCAATGCGTATTATGATCTGGAGGTATAATTGGGTCGCTTTTTTCGGCAATGACCTGTGAACATTTGTCAACTTCAAAATATTTTACATAAATTTGTAATGTAAATGACTTTTAAAACTCTCCACTTTATTTTATTCAATGACGTTTATAAGAGCTGGTTTAATAACACATTGCTCCCGCTATGTTTTCTAAACCACTAGGTGTTGCTGGTTGATAGCAATAAATGAAGTTCATTTATTTTCATTAGTCTCTACATTCTTGATGTACAAATCTTAGTGGGAATAGTTTTCTTAAAATATTGCATCATTGGCGTAGATACTATGAATACGCAACTATTGATGAAATTTAAAGTCAATATTCACAGTGAACGATTTTGAAATCGATTTAGAAGCATAAAATTAAATTATTTCTGTACCTATAGCTGCATCTAGTTAACGCAAATATTGTTTTCAATTTTTAGGCTACTTACCAAAAAGCTCTTGGTACGTTTTGGTGGATTTTTGCCAAATGCTTTACGCATTAATTTAACCGATGGGAACATATTAAACGGAGGTGGAACAGTACCACCATCTTCAAAATAGCTCATCCATAGCTGGGAACGGGCAAATTTCCATTCAACATCGGCATGCTCAGAAATAATTTGATATGAATTGGACATCATGGCAATTAACATGTTGAGCAAGACAATAATATTGATTACCGAATAAGAACCGAACATAAGCAAGGCCCAGAAGCGTGTGAAACTTTTAATGCCCGCTAAATCGAATGATACTAAATCGACCAAACCAAAGGAAGCCCAAAATAGAGATTGTGAGGTTTCAAAAAGGCTATAAAATATCAAAAGAATTAAATTTAATATTAATTTTGTATGAATATTTGAATTTATAATTTTACTTTGAAAATCGTCTCCATATGGTACAGGCTTTTTCCTGATCATCAAAATCGGCTACATCTGGATGCAAGTGATAACATTTATTTTTCTCCAATTCAGCATAATACCATAGCAATTGATTGAGACCACAGCCGAATGCGAATAATACCAACGTATAGATGAAGAAGAACTTTATTATGTCGATAATCATGCGACCCAAAGAGACTTGAAGAGGCCCGAGATGTGGATTTATGGAGAAAATATGTACCAATTTCAAATAAGAGAATACCATGCCAGCTGCAAATGCACCTTCTGATAATAACATGGGATCGAAAGGATGCCAATGCTCACGCGGAAAGTATGGATCAATATCTCGAAACCAAAGATCGCGCTAATTTAGAAAAAAAACATTTTGAAACGTAGTAGTATTTTAATAAAATATAGAAAATATTATAATTCTACTTACATGCACAATAATCCAGGCAGTAGCCCTGCATAATATCCAGGTCATGTAAAACATATTCGATATAAAATCCACAATATTCCACAAGTCCATAATGTACTCAAACAAACCATCGGAATATAAAGATTTCAATTCGCCAAAAATTAAACCTGTAATGAAGGATTTCTTGAAGTGAAACTAGTTTAAAAATGTTTACATATTCGTAATCATACTGAAAATGTAAGTGATTATGCCCAATTCTATGGGTCCCGGTAGTGAACCTCTTTCATGTTTACGCCAATCCGCTAACATCTCAAGCATCCAGGGAAACGCTACTAACTCAAACATTATTTGCACCACACGCAATGAGGCAGCACCAAGTAACACTGTGATTATAAAGTGCCCACATCATATTTTACAATAAATTAATGGAATTTTGGAAAGCTTTCAGAAAAATACTCACTCAAAAAGAACATGTACGAACAGGAATGTGAAATAAATTTAACGAATGGTTTTCGCATAAATTTGCCAGCATCGGATTCGGGAGCCATTAAATAATTCATACTGTTTATGGGAAACATACAACCCAATTTGACAACTTCCATGATCTGTTGGGAACTTTGTTTACGTCGAAAGCCGGGTAAACCTTCATACCAAATGGCTGCAAGTAATTGTTGTACATTGGGATGCGAAACAAACTGAAAAAGCCCAGAGTAGGAAATAGAAATCATAAGGAATTAAAAAAAAATGAAAAAATTACCGTCTTTTGTTTATATTTTATGGCCAATTTTAATCTTTCGAGTGTTTGTCTTTGACCCGGACTCCAAATGTCATGAGCAGCCTCATGATTATAATTTAGCATCACTTCCAATTCTGTTGATGTTCGAGCGTGATCCAATAATGATGTTACAAATTCCTGTACACCATGACGCATCTCCTATACAAGTATTTGAAATATAATAAAAGAAAATTAATGTTTGGTTTACAATCTAAAATATATGTGTGTGTGTGTGTGTGTGTGTTTCATATTTTCTCACTCCATATTCTGCACGAAATTCTGATTCCATTGCCTGCAAACGTTTCAATTCCCAGGAAAGTTCAAAGGCTGTTAAAACAGGATCACGTGAACTAAGGGCAATAAGCGAGCTGGCCGATAAAGCACGAAAAGCATTAATACGCGACTGCGAGTGACGTAATGAATCGGATTCCTGTGATGTAACACACTCATCACAACCGCATCTAAATAAAGGAAGAAAGTAAAAATGTTAAGGGAAACATAGGTTTTTTTAAACATCTAAGATTCCTTCTTTTTATGGAATTATGTTTAGCAAATTGAATTGAAGCATATTCAACGCCATTAGTTTTTTTTTTTTTGAGCACATATAAGATAAACAAAGTAAACTAAGCGTACATTGAGTACATTAAGATAAGCATTAATAAAAAATACATTGAATTGCTCAAGCAGAAACTAAACATATAAGAAGGCTTTAACAACTAAAATATTTACTTGACATCATGAGGCATTGGTAAAGTGGCACCACGATCTAATAAAATTTTTAAAATTTCATAATTGTTACGATGTGCAGCCAAGATTAAAGGTGTGATATCCGGTGTAAATGTTGACTTTGAACGGTCTACTGCCTCCCAGCTCTGTCAAAATGAATGAACAATTCTTTAGTATTTACACTCACCAAATCTCTTGACAGATAAAAACAAACTTACATATGGTGTTCCCTCTTTATGATGCGCCTCTTCCCATTGCAGTAATTCCTCTACGGCCTCTACGTATTCTTCAGATATTGCATGCAGTAAAGCATCACCCACTTCTATGCCTTCCTCCAGTAGAGCAATTATTAAATCAAAATTTTCATTTTCAATGGCCGATATTAAGGCAGAACGATTCATGGGATCAACACAATTTATATTGAATTTATCTGGGGATCCTTTATTCTCTTCAATTATACTGAAAGATTTAAAATTTATTTATTTTTTTTAATTCGTTTTTCATCTGTTATTTCATCTGTTCATACTTACAGTTTAGCACCAGAAATATCACCACGTTCGCATGCCAAAATAAAACTCTTTTCAATATCCGTCAAAACATATTCATCGGCAAACTGAATATTATAATTTTCTTCATCTTTTTTCCCCTTTTCCGCGTCGTCAGCCATATTTTTAAATTTTCTTTATACTTATTTTATTTATTTTTTTTCTTTCAATTTTTTACTTTGTATTCTCGTATCGAAAAATAATTTCGTTTAAGAATCTTAATCGAAATAAAAACAGAAAGAAAAATATTTTATTTTCATTAATAATAAGACGTAGTGAAGATAAATCTTTTTTCTATAAAATTTAAGGCTTTATTTAGTATCATGTTGTCATTTCAAATGTAAGGGGTGCGTACGAAAAAATTTTGGTATACTCCCTTAGTTAATTAGTTCCCTTAGTAAACACGTGTAAAGTATAGTTTAGTTTTTGTTTTTTTTTTTTTTTTTGAAAATGATTATTGAACGGGAATCATGTAACCGAACAATTCAAATTTTCAAAATAATGCGCTCTGACCAGGAAAAACTCAAAAACGTTTTACTGATGTTTGAAGTGGGAGGAAGAAAGGACAAGCAATATCAATATGTGGCAAAATAAACACTTCTTTCATTGCTAGCCGTAACATCAGAATAAACATCGATATTTATGTAAACCGACTGCAGAATTGGGCATTAGTAAAAAAATATTTTAAAGGTGCAAAAAGCCATTTAAAAATAAAAAAGAATTTAATAAAGTACTGAAAACCGTTTACAAGACGCTAGCATATAACAGAATCAAAAGCCTAATGAAAGAAATTCCAAGAAATTTTTTCGTGAGCGCTCATTACTTCCATTAAATTTCACGCAGAAATTTTTGTTAAAAGTTCATATTTGTAAGTAAGCCAGTTCTTTTTGGTGGGAAAAATTAAATGCTTAAAACAGCTATCTTGACCTGTTTACGCCGACTCAATATGATCGAGAAATAATCACGTCCGATTGACATTGAAGAAATTGAGCCACTTTGTATTCAGTAGTCAATGCAGATTGAAATTCCGTCCCATGTCTTGAACTTCTTTTTCTAGAGACTTCCGAGCTTTAACAATTGATAGCGTTGAAGCTATGTTAGTCAAATTCGTTGTGATTTATTTCGTATATTTTGATATGGTTTTATATGTTTTATACGTGTGTTTGCTTAATGCACTCTGCAGCAGTTGCAAACTGACACTAAGTTTTATTAAACAAAGAAAATTATAGAATTTGGGACGTTATCAATACATTTAAGGTCCAACAACATCTAATGTATTGCGAAAATATCTCTGTTCGTTGAGGATTTTTAACTGGCAGCGTCATCAGTAGATATTTCTTTGAGAAGTTAAAGCTAAAATTCGATGAACTGGATACCAACGACGCAACGCAGTTTATGAAAATTGAATATTCTGCAAGTGCGATTTGAGGGCATGGTTGTCTTACGTGAAGAGGATGTATGCTGGCCATCAAAATCGTGCGATTTAACTCCATTATGGGGGTTTTTATATCGAAGAGGTATAGGTTTGAACTGAATACTCCTTCGATCAAATTCAACCTGATTTGTGCGCCAGAGTCGTGGATAATTAGACATTTCAGATGTGCTCCACTCAGAGAAAACATTGTGGATATTTGAACAATATTTTCCTCTAAACATAATGGCATCAGTAGGTCATCCAAATGAATAAAAAATTTTGATAATGGAGATAATAGTATAACGAGAATAAGAATGGTTGTTCTAAAGTACTTTTGGGTCATCATTCCTTAATAGTCGGTTTTAAAACACAATACGAATTTTTAAGATCATTTTGATCACCATATTTAGTAAGAGATGACTACACAAACTGACAAGATTTTTAACCCGGAAACCAGACTATAGGTTTTAAAAGGTATTTGCTACACTGAATCCGAGTCTAAAATATTACAATTTCAAGACTTTCGACTAAAAAATGAAACACTAAAATACAAAGTTTCATTTACTTTTAGGATATTTTAAGCAATTTTTAGATGGATGTCTCCGCGAGGAAAAAGCACAAAAATACACAAAGGCTTTGAACAGTAAGCTTAGTACTTCCATACAATGGAGTTAGATTTCGGGGCTATTCCATTCGAATATAGCCCAAAACGATGTTATTTATTTTGTAAGCATATGACAAAAACCAAGGATGATAGAGCAATCCTGCCGTTGGTTTTTGGCGGTATTTACGATGTGAACACTAGTACTCCAGATTCAATTAAACAAGCAAAAATATCCCCGAATATAACTGAAATTTTCGTATTTAGGCTTAAAGCAAGTAAGTTGCTTTAATTCTCTTTTAAATTCGGTAGCAGTCTTTTAAACGTATTCGTTTATATTTGATCAAAAGGTCCTTTTTTAAAAAAAGCCACTCATTTGTTTAATAAGGATCACAGCAAAAATTTCCACAAACACACAAAAGATTTGAAATTCACTAAAATTTTCAAATTTAATTTTAAAATCACGGCTAAATACTTCAAATGTTTAAGTTGTTTTCTAAAAAGTTTTTTTTTTTATTTATTAAAACGTCTTTGATTTTTATAATTTCTATGAAATATTTTGAATGTCTTTGAAGTTGCCACTAAAAATAGTGGCAAGTATAGATTTTTTTATACTTTTAAGGTTTCTTAAAATAATAATTTTTAATAAATTTTATGGTCACTGCATTTATTTACATTTTACTAACTGAAGGTCTTGGCTCCTTAACACATTTTACTCTGGGTAACTGTGTTAAGTTAAAGTCCTTTATTAAATTTTTTTTTCAATATTTTTTTTTTTTTTGATCCAATATATCCTTTTCAACCGATATGTATATCCTTTAGTGGAAAATAATTTATTTTGATAAATTCCGCTGTTTTTCCAGATTTGAATTTGTATCCAATGCTTGTTATCCAAGAGTTCGCGAGGAACTGTTCGAAAATTGCTCAAACGACCAGGTATATGCCTTTAATTGCATTAGTATTTCTCATTTTCTTGGTCTTCTTCTTGCTTACATTCAAAATCGGTCATTGGAATAAAATAGAGACTGAGAGAGAGAGAGAGAGAGAGAGAGAGAGAAAGAGTGAGTGTGAAAATTGAATAACCGTCATAACTTTTGACAACCTTAAGATCCATCAAACAACATAACAACATGAAAAAGTCACATTTTCCAAATAATAATTTTTTTACATGCGTTCGTACATGATTTTTTGTGTTTTTTTGTTGTGTTTTTTGTTTTGAATTCATATTTCGAAGAAATCTATTACAATTTGAAAAGGTGATTGTAACAATTCAATGAAGAATTTTACTTTGACACGTGAATTGGAAAAGAGAAACAAAACTATTAAGAAAGATTCTTAAAATATTGATTGCCTGAAACCTTAGGTTAGTCATTCTTTTAGAAGCGCTTTGCGTCTTGCCATACATGGAAGACATACAATTTGTGGTTTGGTTAACCGCAAAACATGCATTCTCTTGTTTATTTATTTTGTTTCAAACACAACACGATTTAATTCATTTTGAAAATCGAATAAATAGTTTAGCGTCAAGACCATGGAATTACGTGGAAATTGCTTGAATAAATGTAAAATGAAAACACAATATGAAAAATATTTATTTATGCGGTTAAATGCCATTGTGTTAGCATATGAAACCGTTCTAGAGTGCAACGATAACAAATATGGTTTGGCATAAAACAGATGAAAATGATATACGATTCCACTGCTTTCTAAGCATAGCAAGTGCCTGTGGAAGCAGTGAACAGACTTCGTTGGAAATTATTCTCACATTTATTCGCAGTAAAGCAGCTATCGCCAAGAAAGTTATTGCGGGTCTACCAAGCGCAGTATATCATTGGGGGGTAAATTATTTTTATAAGATACTTTCAGCAGTTTTTTCTGTGAGTGCATATAAGTAAGTTGGATATGATATTCACGGCGACCCTTTGTAAATCAATATTAGAGATAGTAAAACAAAGCCATTCTTTCGGTTTCCTAAAGGGTTCAGTGTTTTCCAGACTTATGTTTTTGCGATTAGTAAACAAACGGAGCTGATTTTTGAAAATACCTCAACCAATTAGAAGCGGGTTATATATGTGGACAGTTAGGCTGCACTGAGGACACTAACTGTGCGCCAATTGCCGTTAGGGATTAATATTGTTTCTCGATGAGTATTGTATTAAACTGTTCCAGATTCCAGAGAACTGTTATATTGAGGGAAAATATTGCAGCTGAACTATTTAGAGAAGAGCTAAGGCATACTTCTTTGGGCTACTTTACCTCGGGATTAAACAGTGAATAATAGATGTTCCGTAGGGCAACTACGGTGATTATAGATATCCAGCATATAACTCGTTCTAGGACGACATGATCCCTAAGCCTGAACAGCGGTCCATTAGGACCTTAATATGATTTCTGATTGGTTATTGTGTTCTGAAAACGAAAGCTCAGACATCTCTGAGGACATCCTCATCGCATAGCTTTCCTATTGGGTTTTCTACTTAAACTATTAAGAATCTTAGTCCTTAGTCCAATTTAAGCTACTGAGCTATGTGAAGTGATTATGTCTTTCATACGTTCAACTTGTGAGTAAAGTCTTGGGCTGGACGTGCAGCCGAATCGTACTACAACGATTTTTTTCTAACATTTCCTTCATTATTCTGACAACTAATATATCCGCATCCGTAATTAGTACCGTAAAAACGCATGGGCTTAATTACAATTTGAGCATTTTATGTCATTTAGTTGTTTCGACAATAAAGTTAAATCGAATTGATTTTTTAGTTTTCATTGCAGACTTTACCCAGACTACCGAACAATTTAAACAACTTGTTGGGTTTCTTTGTTTCAGGAAAACAAGCATTCTTGTGGTGTTCATCTGTTGAAAACAAACTTAAAGAAGGTAAATAAACTATTGACCGATACAGAAAACCAAGAACAAAAAAAAAAAAAAAAAAAAAAAGAGAAACAACAACAACAACAATGACAACTTTCATTAGTTTAATTGTAATTCTTTTGTCACATGGAAAAACTGGGTCAGAGGTAAAATTCACAATTTCCTTCTTTATGCTTAAACAACCTCCAGTTTGGTCAAAATATATGTGTGCTCAAATGGCACGTACAATGTAAAGCAAAAAAAACACATGTGCTTTTCTTGATGTCTACAAAAGTCAATATGAGGGTCAAGAAATTGGCAACCTTAACTGAGGAAAATGTATGCATGATTCTGAACGTTTAAAATTGAAAGTTATGCCATTTTAATATTCAAAATTAAGGGTTCTTTTCACTTGTTTACATTTAGTTGATCTAAAAGCCTATGTTTTTATTATTAGGCCAAGTTTGTAACATTTTTAAATTTGAATTTTCTTTTATAAACTTCTGATAAAGTAGTCTTTCGTCTGGTGGAGCTATTTCACCAAACTTATTTAAGTTTTAAAAATGCTTTCATCTATGAAGTATTTGCCCTACGACTCTGTAGATAAAAGTGATGTAAAGCTTTTCACACTATGCAAACCAACATTATTAGCTTCTTTGTAAGCTAAAGTCCGTTTACAGCAGTTGTATCATCATTCTGTTCATTAGTTCGTAATGTTGCCGATAGATAGAGCTTAACGGAATGCCAACTTTGCTTATATGGTAAAAGCACTTGTTAGTTAAGATATCATCTACGTTTTGTAATGTGCTTTTACTAGCCAGAAAAGTTTTTTAAAGTTATCATTTGAAAACAGGAGCATGAATAATGTGGTGTAAACTTTAAGTACGCATTTGTAGTTTAGAATCGATACTGGAAGCAATTAGTTTGATTCAATTCTTCATGTATTTTTCACTGTTTGTAGCTTCTATAAAAACGAATTCTATTTTGTTAAAAAACCGCAAAAATACTTTGGTTGTGTCTCGCCTTTGCTATGGAACCTTAAACCTTAATATTTTAGTAAAAGGCAAGAAGAAAATATGCTGCATGATTATCGCTTATCCAAACGAAATATCACTAACAATCGCAGATCCAAATTTATGTTGAAGTAAGTTTCACAATGGAGCAGCGAATGTAAACCCGAAGTTACCCCCATCTAAGACAGAGTTTGTAGTATTCATAAGGAGATACAAAATCTCTCAAATTGTTACTCATAATGTCTATGGAGTAGCTCCGATTCTGTCCCATAAAGACACAATTCAAAACCAATATGGCGGCATCCATGTTTATTGCAGTAAGAGAACATTAAGCCTCAACTGCTTGCCTCAACTGGTTGCACGACTCTGAAAGCTATTCTACGGGTTGTAGTTTTATTGAATAGAAGTCATTTATCCTGGTTATTTATTGTTGTAGAAACTAAGGTCATGCAAACATTTTGGATACAGTTGGTCTGAATATATAACTGACTGCTGAGACCCATACTGGTATTCACTGACGTACCTATATCACACCACAAATCAGATATTGAGTCCTTTCAAAACTGTTAAGTATTAGATTGTAATTGACACTACCTGATTACTGTGAATCTGGTATTGAAGTATATCGAATGAAGATATACGCCTTTATAACCGACGGTAAAGCGGTCAAAGAGAGTGCTTACACTTCATCCATCTGAGGTTGTTCAGAAATGATAGATGACACTGGTGGAAACATTGTGACATTTAACGGTTGCCTTCATATTGACTGGCATGGGGACATTAAAGGTAACAAAAAAGTCTACGCTTTTTCAAAGGATGGTCCAACGGAAAGTTCAATCAAATTAATACGTAGGATAGGCATTCCTCTTCAAAGGAGCAAATAGATGCTCTCAAGCAAACTTGGTCATGTTGGGGTAATGCTACTTACAAAGGTACCAGACAGATCTGGTCCCATATACATATAGACGGATTGCAGGAAATACAAGCCAGGAGGGTGGGAAGCCCTCAAAACGAATGGGAATCTCTTAATCACACGGAAGGAAAAGAGACCTCAGAAAATCGTTTGTCATTTCCCTGCACTTGTGAACCTGACCAAAAATGTTGTTAGTCAATTAGAATTTATTGACAGAACGTGTCTAGCTCCAAATTGAAATCACTATAGGCATATCGGAAAAATGACAGTCATTCCTATGAGTTAGAATTTAATATGGGAATGTTGGATCCAGGTTAGCTGTGCTTTTTTAAGCAGATACGAATTTAATGTAACCTAATCTAACTTAATTAAAAACAAAACGAAGCCAGTAATTAATCTTATTTATTTGCACAGATATGGTAGAAAAAAATATATTCGATTCGACGTCATTTTGTGGGGATATGTGAAATATCTCATTAATAGTGATAATTTAGCCATAATTCCTGTATTGGATGATACAACTGACATCGGCTGGAATGAGTGGAAGAGCATGTCAAAATAAGAACTTCTTGATGGACTGCCTACAGTGGAGCGGTGGCCAATATTTACAGGAAATAATGTTTAAAAAATACATAACACGTGCTTGTTTATCACCCTAAATAAATATTTTAGTTTTTTTTTGCAAATTTCGTTTTTTTTAATGTAGAAAAGCTCAAAGGACTCAAAAATCACCCGTTGTTGTCAGTCTATGTTAAAAATATTTTAAAATATTACTTCATGCTTTTGGCCTATTTAAAGTGGTTTGTAATATTGACAACAAATACAGAAATGTCATTGCTTGGTACGCTTTGTAGTTCCATATTAGATAAATAATAGATAATACCAGATAAATATTAGAAAGCCAAAATTGCTAACGTGTTTTGTATTTAAATTTAGTAATTAGCTTCGGTTCTGAAACAATACCTTGATAGGTTTTTAAAACTGATTCAATATTAAAGAAGACAACTATTGTGATTAGTTTGTCAACAAACCGAATTTACTTTCGATGCCATTTTTTCCAAGTAATTTAATTGTACGTGGTAATCCTACACGATAGCTTTTATTGTATATAACAATTTATGCTAATAAAAGCTCTCATGCTCTTATGCTCTTAAAATAATATCCTTATTCTCAATGTCGAGGAACTCACCACACCGAATCTCTTTGATTGAAAAAATGTTACTCTGTATCTATGGGATGTCATTCAGTACCTTCGTTTTGCAAACAACTGTTGCAAACATACGAATACTACTGTTAGTAGATATATAAAGATTTTCATCAAAGTTAATATATGTATGTACATATATACTACCATGGGCATGTTTTTAAATAAAAAAAAAAAAAAAAAAAAAAAAAAAAAACAGAGTGTTTTGATACCACAAACACTATGGTACAATGGTTTTAAAATAAAACATAAATAATTAATATTGGGGATAAGTGTTGTGTGTCACAGTACTGGCGGCATGGTGACGTTGAGAAATTTTGTTTTTTGTTTGTTTATAAACTGTTACTACGTATGTATGTATGTAGGTATGTGCGATGTGAACATGATTGTGTTTGTATTTGAATAATTTACTAAAATTTATTAAAACTTAGCGTGATGTGGTTTACAATTGTTTAAAATTGAATTAAATGCGCGTTGAGGCACATTTTTATTTTCAGTTCGTTTACATTTGAATTGTTTAATAAATTTCTATGTAGAATACTCCTATTACTGATTCACATTGTAAATATTTTATTGATCACTTGTACATAAATGCAAGTCATCGACCTAAAAAATTCAAACCATAAATCAAAAAACTGCAAGTGATCGATCAAAAAATGCAAATCATTCACCGAAAAATACGAGTCACATACCTAAGAAATACGACTTGTGAAAAATACGAAATTTTGTTGTCTTTATATATATTAACTCAATGAGAATTATTAAAATTTTTAAGTTCATTTTTATCCGTATTTCATAGGACACTTATTCGATGCTTCGCCGCCTATATATCCGGTTCTAAGTAACGCCCGACCGTAAGGAAACCTGTTTTGGAATCCTTGGAGCCATGGCTTTCTAATTTGCTAATTTGCGGCTACATCTTCGATCCTAAAGGTTACCCGACCTCCACGAAAACCGATTGGGAGTCCTAACAAGCCTACTAAGCCCGAAGGAAGGATTCTTTTTAAATTTTATCGAATTTTATCCGATTTATGGAGGTTATATTTAGTAAAAATACTTGCATTATGCATTATGTTAATTTAACAGTCTCTGTTAATATAACATTCACTGTAATAAAACACACATAATCTGACGAATTTTCTGAATGTTTTGACGATTTTCCAAAACATGTTGCCGATTTTAATGATTTTCTATAGAAAATTTTACGGCGATTTTACGGCATCACTGTGAATAAAGTATTTACTTTCATACACAGATAATGGATTTCCTTTCACTACCCCTTATATTTTTGGTTCCTTATTTAGTAATATAACTACAGTTGCTATGGTTAAACGAAAAAAAAAATGGTTTTTCCTTGTGTTGATTGGAATGAGTTATCAATATTGTATAATAAATGAATATTATGTACATAATTATGAGTATATATGTATATGCATATACGTACATACATAAATATAGGTATATGTAAAGTATTGTAGAAAATTATAAAATAAATTGCAAGTAAATAGGTTTACGTTTAAGTCCCTTTTTTCTTTCAATAGCGTCCACTTCCATAGTTACTGATGGAATATACGCAAGTAGTTGACTTTTATGTTTTGAAATTGAATAATTTGTTGTAGTTTTTGCTTAATGGAGATTTAATATTGAAACATTTTATATTTCATTTGATTGCTTGCCATTGGCATTTAATACAAACATAAAATAATTTGTTTTTAAAATATTTTTCTTTTTTTTTTTAATAAAATTTAAAGGAGTGTTTGTGTTTGTGTTTGTGTCTGTGTGCATACTGACAGTTGTTTACAAGTACAAGTCCGCACCTGTGTGCACAAAGGGATTTGCATGAGGATGTTACAGAATTCACAACATGTTTGTAATTGTTTTTGTAATTGTGTAGTCGAAACAGTTTACTTGTTACCTGAGGGCAGCAAAGGTTGCAAATGTTAACAATAAAATCTACAAAAATTTTTGTTGTACTCAACACTGTATCTGTTCTGACTAAATCGTATTAGAGCGTCTGGTATTCTTTTGGCATTTAAATGGAGATTATGCAACATTATTATGATTTTAATTTAAAATGTTCAAAAGGACAGTTTTAAACAAAACTTTTGAAAATTATTTTATTTTTATTATAAAATATCGTTTCAAATTATGCAATTTTTTTTGTATGATAGAATGCTGCATTTGTTGTTGTTTGTATCTTTAATTAGAATTCATAAATTTTATTTTATTTATTAAAAGTAAGGAAAGTAAGGACAACTATTTCAACTACTGAACACGATGAACGTGAAACAATATTGAAATATTGTGTGCGGAAGAGCTGTCATTTTGTCTTCTATTCTGGTTGGCTTTTTATACGAGATACTCAAGCATTCCCATAAAAATGCTTGACAAAATGCCATTTTGTCTTCTATTCTGGTTGGCTTTTTATACGAGATATTCAAGCATTCCCATAAAAACTAGACTAATGTGGGTCAAATAGCATGTCCCTGGACTGATCCATATTCTTACGTACTTCATTGAATGTAACATTGCGCTTTTGAGCATTCCTGAAAAAATTGGCCCACAAACCACATCTGAAATATGCAATGTCAGCTCTTGAACTACGCCTCTGGCTGATATTCACACCATATTCGACAATTACTTGTCAAGTCTAATGTGTTATCATTATAACGGCTGCTGATTGAATTGTAATGAGAATTCTGATAAAAAAAAGATTCTTTATTTCTCTGTGAGATAAATTGAATATTTCTTAAGAAATCATTTCTTATTCATCCACATGGTAAGTTAAAGAATGCCGCGACAACAATAAATTTATTGAATTTCGGTTACAGCTGGTACATTGGCAAAAGTCATTAATTCCACGAATATATCACTGTTATCTGTGACATACAAAAATATTTCTGTGATATTCTCGTGAATATGTTATTGAAAATCAGCCATAAAATCATGTCTATATGATGGTCTGACTAAATGAATGAATAAATGAATGAATGAATGAATGAATGAATGAGTAAATAATCTGTCAAGGCTTTACTGACAAATGTACAGGCAAGAACAATATAAAATGAATGAAAAAAAAGATGAGTAAGTGAAAGTGCATTATAAGGAATAAGAAGAAAAAAAGAAAAGGAAATTCAATATATGTATGTATACTTATATACCATTATTTATATGTTTGTATATGCATATGTAAGTGTATTAATATAAGAGCAAGAGAAAAGAATTGCATGTACACAAATACATATTGCCTTATACATACATACATAGTCATAACGCAAAAAAAAAACAGCAGTTGTATTCAAATAAATAGCATTTCATTTCAATATATCGGTAGTTTGATGGTTCTTTTCTTCTTGAAATAGGTGAGCCTTTAGCAAAATGGGTAATTATTTACCAAGGTTTGTTTAATAGACGTGATTTTATTCAATTTAATATCAAAATTTTTATTTAAAATCTTTTTTCCCATCACATATTGGCTCTATTGTGCCTTGGTGAAGTCAACTCAGGCATTATATGCAATTAATCTTCTATTGAAGTAGAATGCTGAGCTGATGGCAATAGGTTTAATGTAGTTAACCCCTTGAAAAATAGCAATTCTGGGCAAACCTAGACATATTCTGGTTTCTTTTACGGTTCTTTATTAAGGAACAAGAACTTGTATTGAATTTTGTCTGACTACTACAATGTTTTCCTGGCGCATGTCATGGTCAAAGCGGCACAGAAAGCGGCTTATTTCATAGTCGAATCTTCTCTATAAATTTCTTACTTTACTCTGTCTTCCCAGCTGCTATTAATTCCGTAACGAATGTTACCTTGACGTCTGTTCTCGTTAGGGAATGTTAGAGATTTCTCATGGAAATTTTGAATCCTTGGTAGTTTTTATAGGGAGTTCAGGACATAGGAATAGAAGAAACCGGGTCCGGTCTCCTACATGCTACCGTTAAGGAATGTTAGGGATGGACTCTGCTGTACTGTATGTAGAAGACAAGCCTTAAATCGCATGACAATCCATTTTAGAAATGTGATGCTCACGTTCATTTATTCATTTATTTTTAATTTTTTTTATAAAACCTTTTTACAGCTCTCTGCGTTTATTTATTTCTTTCAAAAATTGTAACAGGAAATACCGCTAGTATTGTAAGCACATCTGTTTATATTCTTTTGTAGTAGAAACACAATTAGAATGGCAAAGTGGGGAACAGCTTTAAGGCCAATGTAATATTAAGTGGTACTCTTAAGCCTATGTAACGTATGTAAATGACAACAATGTATGTAAATATTTAAAAATATGTAAGTAAATATGTTCCATATAAATTCTTAGAATATATATTTACATACATACACATTTTTTTATTTTATTTTTACATTAAGTTGCAGGATATACAGATCTCTCTCTATACATACCATACGGTATACCTTTAATAAAACCACACAATCATAGAGAGAAACAGGGACTAAAATGATCTGAAAAAAATTTGTTTCTGACAATTTATTTCCAATTGTTAGAAGGCAAATGTTATGTGTCGGTAAAAAAAAAACCTGTGGAAAACAAAAGTTTTTTTGCAATATTGTGTAGCAAAAGGCAAAATATGTACAATATGAATACATACATACGTTTATGAACAATAGTAAATTTTTATGGAAGACAACTCATTATTTTAAAAGTCAATGTTCAAAATAAAATGATAATTTTTCGAAAAACTAAAACTGTGATGTGAATGCCATCCAGTCCACAAGAAAACGTATTGCCACCATTAAAGCAAATACTAGTTTGGAAGCAGGTTTATAATGATTAGAGATATCCACTCGTAACCGACGTAGTGTGTTGGCTTATTAGACGTCAGGCTACGGTTCAAATCCTAGGTCCGACATCTCCAACAAAACGAAATATGAAAAAAATATTTCTTCTGCCTCTCAGCAGATTTTTGTGACAAGAACTCTGAGAACAAATAAAATTGCCATGAAAAGTTTCACGAAAATCTGTTGTGTCTAGAGACGTTCAACATCTCGTGAAATTAAGGCCAACTAAGATGAAAGGATAGAAAATAAAACCTAAATAAATTAGGCAACATTACTTTGCCTAGTATAGATTCGGCTTTAAAAGGGAAGATCTAAGGCAAGGCTAATTATGATTTTTATTTAGGATATCCTATTTACTTAATTGGTCATTACAATTATTACAACCTAGCTTCTCACATCACTCATGTGGCGAGACCTACTGTTTAACGTCGGCTTCGAATTACAGATTTCAGAAACTTTTGTTGGTAAAATTATTTTACTCTCAGAACTTTTGCCCAAAGGCTACTGAGAGGAAATCGTTGAAAGAAGGATTTTTTCATATTTCGTTTTGCTAGAGATGCTTGAAGCAAGGGCTGAACCACAGGCTTTTGTTTAATAAGCCCACATACTACCCACAAGACTGTGGTGATATCTATAATACCAACATATTTGAAAAAGTTTTCAGATGAAAACAGCATGTGGTTATCTGAGTGATATTGCAGCTTCATTTGTACAATCCATGGCGAGAATAAGTTGAAAGAATACAAAAAAAATATTGAAAAATATTTTCAATAAAGTCGGTTATATTGCAATTAAAAATTATTTTCGTTTACCGAAACTTTGCTTTGAAAATACAATTTCAAATCAATTCATAATTTCATTAATAAAAAGATAAAAAATAAAAAAAAACCAGAAATATTGTGTGATAAATAACTCGGCGTATTTTATATCGTATATTTTTAATTTTTATCCACCCGCAAATTAAAAAAGAATTAAGAAAATTGTATAAAAGGATTAAGTCAACATAGGCATACCCAATAATTTTCTACAATTTATCAAAGGATCACCGCTCTTTGTCTTTTTAAGAATGCCAATTCACCTTCTTAAGACGTTATGCATAGAAATGGATTTGATTTGTTGAATATCCGCAAGTTGAAGATTTATCCTTAGAAGTACGCACATGGTAGTGTGTGTGGGAATGTGTGGGAATGTATGGGAATGGTGCTTGACACAAGTATTATTAAATAATTTCTTTTTATGAGCATTTATTAGATAAAATGTCCACATTCTTGTTATTTTTTTGCTTTTTGCTTTTGGTTTTTTTTTTTGTTTTTTGTTTCAAATGTCAACACAGATCATTGCCCTGAGTAAAGATGGGAATTAAAAAGTACATTTTATCACGTTCGTATTTCAGTTTTATGCACGTCCTATTCTTCAAAGTTCTTTCAGCTTTTCTCCATGACCTTAGTACCTTGGCCGTTGGGTAATTTCGTTTGTTAAGGCATATGTAACACGCCAGTACGATTAGTTTAGTACGTCTAACTTCGAACATCACTTATCTTGTGTGTGTTAATTTTATACATGAGTGACAGGGTCTACAGTTTAAAGTCGACTGCGAACTATAGATTTTTCATAAACTTTTTCAGGGCATTTTATTTTTTTGCTGAAATCTACTGAGCAGTCGCCGAAGAAATATTTTTTCATATTTCGTTTTGTTCAAGATGCCTGGCTTGGGTTTAAAACCCTGACCTCACGTCTAATAAGCGAACACACTACCTACTAGACTACGGCGACTTAAAGTCGTCTGAAGTTTAATTAGGAGCTTTTCTAAAATTACTATAGCCACACATAATATATGATGGAGATCTGTCAGATGGATGATTTCATCTCAGTCTCAATCGAAATTAGAAGAAGAAAACGTTGAAGAGTCATATTAATGAGAGTTTCTTAAACATTTTAGCTTCAAGTGTGAATGCAAGTTCTAAACGAATGTAGAGCAACTTAATCATTGTTCATGTGCTCTATGTGAAAAGGAATCCTAAAAAGTCCGTACATTTGGGTATATGGTGATAGTGGTTAGTAGCAAAATATAACTACAGGCAATGACAAATTTATGCTGTTTGGTGACAGAAAATTATGAAGTCCCAAACTCATTGAAGCTAAGAACTAATCTCCGTTAATAAAAGATGGTTAATGAGAAGCAAATCAAGATGTCCTCAATAAAATACATTCTGACTGTGTACTATACTATAGACTTGAAGTAGTTGAGGAAGCCCTGCGAATAACAGAAGGTATTTCGGCAGCACACCTCGTCTAAGAGAAGTCGACTAATGGAATAGCAGCCAGGCAGCTAATTACACTGCGAAGTAATTCCGTAAGGCGGTCTCTATCTCCTGCTATTACTGGGTATTCTAGCAAATTGTTACCTTAAAGCCTTAGAAAAACATGGTAATAAACAACACTTAATAAAAACATGCAGTGCAATATGCTTTCAGGACTTAGGACTATACAGTTCCGAAGTGAACTCCATGATGATTATCATATAAATCTGTAAAGTTATATAAAGCTAAATAGCCAAGTGGATTGCCTGTAGTAAACGTAATGTTTTGGATCATAGTCAATTTTAAGCTATGAAATATTTAAAACTGTAGGTTAACATTGAGTCGTTTAAAACTGTATTGGAACTCTTTTCACATTTCTTTGGGCTTTAATTTTTTATTTTTACTTTTGCCGTATGAATATCATTTTGTTTCTATTTGAAAATAAATGCCAGAAAAGCGTAAAGAAAGCAAAAGACATTACAATAATTTAGTCAACACGATTTTTGAATACCCTAAATTAAGTAACACGTTTATAAAGCAATGCCTAGATTGATAAGGTTTTGAAACCAACAGCAAAATACAATATTGTCACCATAAAATATTAAATATTAAAGAGAACCCCTTTTATGGAGTCACATTTATTGTTTTAATTCTTTCAAAAGCTAAAACTAATGGAATGACAAAATTCCTCTTAATACCCATTCACCCCACTAGAATGGTGCAGGGTGTATAAAAAAAAACTCAAAAAAATATTCACATGAGATATACACTTTAGAAGATTTTCAACTTGAATTTCTTTTTTTAAGAGTACAAATGTACATATGTACTGTACACATGTTGGAAAAAAACAACAACAACAAGCACAACAACAACCAACAACAGCATAGAGAAGTACTGAATATAATGTCATACAAAAGCATGAAAAAAAGTACTTGCGTACGTACGTGTAAGTTTATTCTCAGGTACTTAACTCTTGAGTTTTATTATTCAAGTAGATTGACATACAAACACATACACACATTGTGCGAATTATACGCACACATACATACATACATACAGAACTATTATGACAAATGTCACTGATACCAAAAAATATTTCTCTTTTTGTCAGTTTTTACAGTGTGAAACAAATGTTTCATAACTCAGATGAAAATGAATTTTTTCATCGTCTTCTTCAAAATATTTTCAAGAAATTTGGTTTCTTTTAGGACCCCTGGATTATGGCAAATTTTGTTCAAATAAATCAGCAGCACTTTGTTAGATTTCAACGTGACTTCCTTCTTGTGTGCTTCCAATATCCACTTTAAATTTGAGGTATCTACTCTGAGATACTAGAACATCTTCCCTTTTAGTGTGTGTAGTTTCATTAGCGTGTATTCTCTTCGTGGCCAGTTAAGATTTTAGCTTTTCAAGGCCTTTAATACATCGCATTCCAGAATACTTCGTTGCTGAATTCTTATCCTCTGTTTTACTTTCAGTAGTAGCATGGACATACCATTGCTATCAAATATCTGGAGTGTAATTCCAATAGAGACCACGCAGAAGTTTTGTATGTTTATATTACCCCAGGTCGGACAACTCTGACAAAACGAAATTTCTTTGGCGATTTCCTCTCAGCAAATTCTGGCAAAATCTCTGAAATAAATGATAAATTTGCGTGAAAAATTTCTCAAAAATCTGTCGTTCGGAGTCGATTTTAAACTGTAAGTTCCGCAATTCATTTATTAGAATTAACACATACAACATAAGTGGTGTCAGAAGCTAGGTCGTAAATCTGACTGAAGAGTTATACTGACAAATTATGTATGTATTGAGCACCCAAAATTTCGGGCTTCAGTCACCGACCGATTGAAGGGTTTTTAATTCTTTAATTAAAACTCTGTTTAGAAATTGATTCAGCATTCCTGGACTTTGAGAAGGCCTCTGATAGTATTTAATTTTAAATTTAAATATTCTGCAATACTTTCGGCAAACACTGTAAAAGTTCATTGTGTTTGTTAGGGTTAGCCTGTTAACAAAATTTGAAAAACGAAACACAAAAAAACCACTCTCATAATCCTTAAGAGTTTCATATTTTTGAAAAAAAAAAAAAAAAAAAACGAAAAACTCTTAACATATGGTGCCATTAAAATGGCATACAGTTTAACAACTTCAATATGAATAACAGAAATTATATTTATTTTTCTAAAGTAAATTACAGAATTAAGTTGAGAATACGTACGTATTGTATACACACTAGGGATACGCGTATACTATTGGAACATCCTAATATTATATGTTCACGCAACTAAATGTTGATTGCCATTTGGCAGAAACATGAAGTATGTAAGTATATGAAGTATGTGAAGTATGTATTCACTAGAAAGTGCAATCATCTACAAATTTACGCAACTAAGTTTTCAGGGGCCTTATGATTAAGTCTCTACATACTTACATGCATATGTAGTGTGTGTTAAAATACTTGAGGCATGTCATTTATTCAAATGCCAGGAAAATGATTAATTAATGAAACTGAAAACATAAATGCTACACTCAATATTGTTTAAAGTTTATAAATCCGTAGATCTTTATTTTTTTTTTAAATACAATAATGAACCACTGAGCGCTTAGTTTACCATGGGTTGCTGAAATATGATGATAATGAAAAGAAAGAAAAAAAACTTTCAATATCAATAGAAAAAAAAGTTAAATTGTTATCCTTACATCACGTCGCAATAGTGTGGAAAAGTATCCGTAGTGAGAAAAAAAAAAATAAAAATAAAATTCTTTTCTAACTTTTTAATTATCTTTCGAGCATTTTGGGTGTTGGCATCTAAAGTGATTATAATAAAAAAGTCTCCTATTTCAATACATAGAAAAACTAGAATGGATCGTTAAAAAAAAAGAAAGAAAAAAATGCAGAACGGATTAAGTACAGAAAAAGAAAAAATTAAAGTAATTAAAACAATAGATGACCTTAATTTAAATACGAAAAAAAAATAAAACGAATTAAATTAAAATGCGTGGAATGTCAAACATAAAAAAGGAGGGAGATAGCTACAAACGGTGAAGGCTCTTTCAGAGGAAATACGATTGATAAGAATGTGCCCTTATTGTAGTATCTTCAAAAATTCTAACTTACAGAAAACGAATTGTGTTTGAAAAACAAGGCTGATTGGAGGACTTCATCTAATCAGACAGTATTTGTCGGTTAAGATATATATTTTCTGATATATTACGTACCGTTCAACACGAAATATTGAAAAATTATTTTCTCAATGACTTTTTACTAAATAACAGGGCATGGTGAATAGAGTAAATAAGAGATTGTTGAAATACCCGAACTGATAAAGAGTCGCGCTTATATTAGAAATATTTCTTCGGTGACTGCCTCTCAGCAGTTTTCTGGTAAAAATTCTGGGAGTAAGTAAAATTGCCATGAAAACTTTTTTCACAAATCTGTCTTTCGGAATCGACTTTAAACTGTAGTTCCCGCTATGAGTACAATTAACACAAATTACATGGCTGGTGTGTGAATACAGGTTGTAGTCTTAAGCGAAGGCTTGTAATTAAACTAACGGTAACAGCATAAGATATACGGAGAAATTTATAGTCTATTCGTATTAAAGTTTTCAAAATCATTACAACAAACAAGCTAAACACAGAAAAAGAAGTCCAAGACCAGACTTTATTTTAATATTTTTTGCTAAAAATATGAAAATTGTTTTGCTCAAGTCTATTGCATGTTACTGTATGTGAAGATTTTAAATTGTGTGAAAAATCTTGTGTAAAGTATCAGAATATAAAAATATTTCTTTATCTCATGGGATTTGAAATTAAAATCAATTTTCAATTATTGATGGCTGCTCATGTCCAAATATTTTTATGACAAAACTTTTGAGTATAATTTCGGAATTTTTGTGTCTTGTACATGCAAACATAATTCATCACTCTGTCACTTATTAAAACATCGTTGAAATAATGAATGAATGGTTTGAATAATAGAAATAAAGTAAAGGAATTCATGAATGAATTCTATTCATATTTTATTGAATGAAATATGAGATGTTGTAAAACAGATTCATTTTTAGGGCACTTAAATTGGTGCCATTTTAATAGTAATACCATTTCATCTCTGTCTTAGAAATTTATGATACCTGTTTCTGAATTTATGGCAAAAATAACGGCTAGATTTCATTATGTTAAATGTTTTCATCCTGCTGGAAACATCAACCAAATATTCAGTGATGGAACGGAATCTTGCGATTAAAATGTATATGAATTCTTATCTTAAAAGTCAAATATTGGGCTGATTACTATTCGGGTTGAAATAAAGGCATAAAAGAGTGCTGCTGTATAATTCACTACAAGAGTATATTGAGCATGGTTATAATATGTGCGATTCAGCAACAATAATAATATAACTACCTCCGATCAGGCACCTAGTTTACGTTGCCGGTTTTGCTGAATGAAAGGTGGTCATCGTGATGTATTTCATCATTTCAAAGGATGTAATACGTGAACAAAGATTTTTTAAACAAAATTTTTTGCTTCTATTCCCCATTTATGTAAAGCTCAATACAAATTGCAATCTTAATCTATTGAAAAATAAAATTAATGAAACAATAATAAAAAACAATAAAAATTAAAAAAAAAAACAGAAAAAATAATTGACTTTATTTTTACTACACCTTATATTAAAGAGCTCCACGTTGTATGAGTGATATTTAATTCAAACAATAATTCCATAACACTCATACCACAATACACCGCAAAGTATGCTAGACATTCTTTCAAAACAAGCACGCATTTTATACCGTTAGACAATATCTGTTGCTCACTCCATCAATACTTTATTAAAACATTCTTTCACATATTTTCTCTGTTGTTGTTGATATAGGTATATCATATGAATGTGTGTGTGTGTGTGTTCGGTATATGTATTTCTATGTTTATTGATTTTATGCACGTTTCTAATGGTTTTATAACTTAATTATTTAATTTATCATCTACCAGCTACAATCTGTAAGGGAATAGAACAACATAAATTTTGTATTAGACCGGCGACCATAATACCCTTGTTGTTGTACTTACATTTCAAGTACATGAAAGCTTTTTTTTTGTTATAGTCTTGCTATTCTTTATGGACGAAATCTATAAGATAAGTGAAAATAATAGAAAATAACTGTATAAGTATGTATGTGTATAGTATACGATTTTTGAAAGTATTTGAAAAGTATGTTTAAACATTCATGAGTAAATGCAATGTAAAGGCGATAAATTGTTTCAGATCCCAATTTTCAATATATTGGAAGGCATAAAGTATTCAATGATAAGATGACGATGCTTAAATGATAAAAAGGAAGGTTATGTTGGATTTTTTTCTTTCATTTTTTCAAATTATCGATTTAGTTGGAGTATGTTTATGTTCAATTATTAGTGCACTGAGCGCTTAAGTTTCTTGAAATCTTATCATTTTCCATATGAACGTGTAGTAAACGATTGTGATGATTATTAGTATCAAATTTATAACTTAAAACCAATTATTCTTTTCTTATAGCCATTAAACCATTTTAATATTTTTGTTAACTACTTAAAGTAAAAATCATGCGGTTAAAAATTAATTGAATGAAATCCATACCGCAAATGTTGTTTATGGTCATATGCTGTACAAATATTTGCTTTCATTAAATTAATTAAAATTAATTGTGTTTGTCTATTATCTCCGTTTGTAAGAAATTTATTTCAATTTATTTGCCAAGCAAATTAGCAATTTAAAGTTTATGATAAACAAAAGCTAATATCATTATAATATTCACTATGGTAACATATTACGTTGACCAAAATAATGTCCTTTAACGTACGTATACAAAATTAAGAAAAAAAAAGAAAGAAAAATTATATTTGAAAGGCTACTGTTCCACGGTTTAAAAAAAAAAACTACAGCAGGAGACATTGTTTCAAGAAAAAATTTTATTGAAAATAAAATAAAATGTAAATAGAAAATGTTTTAATGTGGCTTTTCACACCACTTATGTTGTGTGTGTTAATTTTATCCGAAAGTGGTGAGACCTATAGTTTAATGTCGATTCCGAACGACAGATTCTTAAGAAACGTTTTGATGGCAAATTCATTTACTCTCTGAAATTTTGCCTGAAATCCACTGAAGGCCGATGCCATATTTCGTTTTGTTTGGAGATTTCTGACCTGGGCTTTGATTCTTCTCTTTTTTAATTTTCAAATTTTATTTTTATTTTAAATTTCTGGCATTAGATTGCTACATGCTTGCTATATGTTGTTATTAAATGAATCTGAAACATTTGCCACAAAAACCATTTTAAATATCACAAAACACACTCACTTTATTATCCAGTAGTATCATAGTATCATTTGGTATCATAGGGGACGAATATGCGTTTTTGTGGTTTAGAATAACAACTATAATCACATTGTCGACTTTAGAATTTCATTTAACGCTTATACGCTCTTATTGCTTGTTTTTTAGCTGTTGTACATGGATAGTATGGAAATTCAAAATAATCCTCTTTTATCATTAGCGTTTGAACATGAAAAGACTCTCAATTTATATCGAAAACATATCACACACACATTATTTGTTTTAATTCAATTGCCAAATGCGAAAATTAATTAAAAAAGAAGTTCTTTCAAATGAAAAATGATGGATTTGAATGAATTTGGATTTCCAATCATAAATTATTAAACTAAACAAAATGCTTTTCCTAGTTTTACTTCTTGAATGTCAATAAAACTTGGAATTTTATTTGATATGCTTTCTCTATGTCTCTTGATGAGCTAAAATTTTTGTCAATATTTCAAAGGCAATTTAAATATTATCGAAATCCGGGGGACAATTTTCTTTTCTCTTTTTTTGTTTCTTTGTGTTGGAAAAAGTTAAAGCAATCAATAACGACAGTTGAATAGTTTGTGATTGCACAAGCATAGTATTTTTGCTGCCAACTTTACAATGTTTTTTCTTTCTAGTTTAGCCAAAAAGCAAAAGGAAAAAAAAACTTTGTTTTCCCCTAAAGTAGTGAACTGTATACACAAATCAAAAAGAGTCATTAAATCAATAAGAAATTAAAGAAAAAAAAGCAAAAACAAGAACAGCATAGAACAGAATAGAAGAGGAAGTAGTAACTGGATCTTCTTGATGTTTACATATTGCAACACCTTTAGTTTTGTTTTTAAGAGGATTTTAACATCAAAAGGCAAATAAGAAAGAAAAACTTTAAAAAGGCTAAGACAAAAGGCACAAAAAAAAAGTGAAAATACAGAGGAAGAGGTATGTATGTATCTAAAAAACAAAGACATCAAAGCAGAAAATCTAGTAACGACAACTAAAGCTAATCGTTTGTAACATGCCCCACACATATATCGGAACAAATCTGACTTAATAGTATAGCAAACATATTTAAATACCGTTTGTAATAACTTATTAGCATATCATGCCGTATATAAATAGGGCAACAAATTGTAATTGCGAGAGAACCTATTCCATATTTATTGGGCAAGAAAACAGAATGTTATTTACTTACTGTAGGGTTTCTAAGTGCTTCCTGTCTCTTAATTTAAATGAAACCAAGTGTGTGAAAATTATCATCGAAATTTTCTTCTCATTTGAAAGACCTCTTGATGTAATTATGTGTGGAATATAATATTGTTTAAATGTCTTACCACGGCTTCTCTGGAGTGCCGTTCTTAAATCAGATAGAATTGAATGAAAATCGAATGTTAGTGGAGCATGCATCCACAGGTACACACCATCACGGTTTTGCTTTAACTTAGGCTGAAACAGCCTTCAAGTAGTTAATATACAGACTATCTTTCTCAGCATCATCCCCTGCTTAAAACCCCAGAAGCAGTCTAGCAAAACGGAGGTTGTGTGTACCACAAAAAATAGTTTCACACTGATGTAGCATCAAGATATTTATACATTTATTGTACAAGATTTACATCAATACACACATTATAACATATTATGACCTAGCTTCTCACACTACTTAGTGGCGAAGCCTACAGTTTAAAGTAAATTCCGAACTACAGATTTGCCAGAAATCTGCAGAGAGGAAGAAATATTTTTTTTATTCTTTGGATTGTTGGAGACGTCTGACCAGAGGTTCAAAGCAAGGTCTCAGTTTTAATAAGTCAACACAGTACCTATTAGGTTACGACGACTACTAAATCAATTTGACATTATAATTTAAGCAGATAATTGATATACTTATGTGTACCTATTTCAATATCTTGTAGTGTAACGCACTGATGGCATTTAAAACAGCAAATATTTGAATAAAAAATTGTTTTACTTCAGCTTTAATGTTTGTCAAAACAAACAAACAACAACAAAAGAAAAGAAAAATAACAGTTAACGAAACTCTCTTCTCTAAACGCCATATTCACCACAAATTAAACAACCACTGAGAGAGCAGAGAGCAATTTGATATTCACCTTCAGAAGTAACGAAAGCTTTAAAGTCTCCGTTAAATATGCAATACTATTCAGTTTACAATAAGAACCGCTGAAGTACAATACACAATAAGAATATTGAAGGAGCAAAGACCGGATATACGCGTATTTTATTTTCTATGTATATACATAAATACAACTATTAATACATATATATATATGCATGTATGTATGTGTGTAATATGTAATAAATAACAAAAAAGAAAAAAAAGAAAAACTAAAAATCAACAAGAATAACAAAATCTACATACAAATCGCGCATAAAGAAGAAATTTTGTATAACAACAACAACAGCAACAACTACTGAAAATAATGGGGAAAAAAAGATGAAAGAAAGAAATTTCAGAAATTGTCCCAAATATTTGTAAATTAAAGTTCAACAACAAGTTAAAAAACCAAATAAAATATAAAAAAATACGAAACGAAAAAAAATCGAGGCAAACAAACAAACAGACAAGCAAACGAACAAAAGGAATTCAATTAACG
Organism: Sarcophaga bullata; assembly: GCA_005959815.1. NCBI lineage: Eukaryota > Metazoa > Arthropoda > Insecta > Diptera > Sarcophagidae > Sarcophaga > Sarcophaga bullata. The sequence continues at coordinate 294,196 of QOCX01000028.1, read as the reverse complement.
AATTATTAGTGAACGTAGTAAGTGTTCGAAGTAAATCGAAATTACTGTCATTCGGTGACATACAATACGGAACGAATATTAAAGTGAAAACAAAACTAGTTATACAATACATACATACACACATACACTCTTACTAATATACACACACATATATATATACATTCTTAATACAATCTCACTTATACTAGTAAATATTAATACAACTTTATATATACACACCCACTTTAATGATTTCTCTTACAAACTAATGAGTAGTAGTTGTAAAAAACAAACAACAATAAAAACAACAACAGCAAATATAACAATAACAACAAATATACCAACAACAAACTAATAAAAAGGAACTGATGCCAGAACTGTAAGTGTGATTATTGTTGTTCTTTTCTTATAGTTTTTTTTCTCTCTCTTTTTCTATTAAATTTCTTTGAATTTAAAAGTTTTAAACGTAATGCTGTCAGAAGAATGAGAGAAAAACCAAATTCCATTTACTGGCCAACATGAATTTGTTTTCTAATTTAATTTTGTTTCATTTTTTTTTGTGTTTTTCCAATTTACTTTTCCTTGTGCTGAAAGAACTGACAAGACACACTATATTACGTACGTACGTTTGGCATGAGTAATAATGACAATAGTGGGGCGTTAGGTGTGAAGAATGTAAACAATTTCAAATTTTTTATAGAAAAGCTTTTCGTAGAAGAGAGAGAGAGAGAGAGACAGAGAGAGATAGAGAGAAAGAGGTAGAATAAATAAATTACATACGTATTGATTCGAGTGTGAGCTGGTTTTAAATGATTTTTCACGTTGGCATCAATAGTTCTTGGAACACATTTATTAAAAGACAGCACCTGCTATTGTACACCCACTTACTTCACGAGTCATTACAGCCCTTTAGCCAAGATTACAACACTAGCTACGGGCATCACCCAACTTGTGGGTGTGTGTTAATATTAAAGACGACTCCGAACGACAGATTTTTGAGAAACTTTTCAAGGCAATTATATTTACTCTGAATTTTTGTCAGATATCTGCAGAGAGGAAGTCGCCGCAGAAATCCTTTTTCACATATCCGTGGCTTCACGTCTAATAAGCCAACACACTACCTGCTAGATTACGGCAACTGTGAAAAGTGTACAACGTGATTAAATGACGATTAGAGAACACCATAGTTCTCGCTGTTGCTCAAGCACATATCAAATCAATGAATTGACTGTTGAATCATATTATATTACAAACATACATACATACAGATATTATTGGTCATTACAATTCTATAATCAAGATTACTACCAGTCTTCTTATTGCAACCACATTGTGCGACAGTTTTTTGGCTAGAAATTTGATAAGAGAGGAAGTCGCCGAAAAAATATTTCTGATCTGTATCGTTAGGAATCTACTTTAAAATGTAGGTACCGCCACTGATGTAAAAACATAATAAGCACAACAGTAGTGGTGTGAAGAGCTAGGTCGTAATCCTAGCTGAAGGATTGTAATGACCAAATAAGTAAGTACAGCTTTACGTTGCTACTGCATGTACCACGATTTTTACTACAACTCACTGGCAACGTTATCTTTCGCACTACTTATACTTCATTTATTTTGCGTATGGCAACATAGTCTTGTAATTTATTTGTTGTTTGTTTGTTTAGTGGATGTACTGTTTTTTATGTTCTGCTGCATAGCATAAATTTCTTGGAATCCACTAATCCTTTATCCAAAATTCTTATAAAATTTTGAGGTCTGTTGAAATAGAATAAATTTATCTTGTTTTTTTTTTTGTAATTTTTAGTCGATTATAATTAAGTTCTGGAAAAATATGGTATCGTCTTGTTTGACAGGTTTTTTGGTTCTCAAATTTAATTTATTTTCTCCAAAGGCTATGAGTTCTTTTCTCTTTGCGGTTTAAAGGAAAATGTCAAATTAATTTAATATGATTTTAATATGATTTAATATGATTTTCAATTTTATTACAGCAATTCTAGGAAACTTTATTCAATTCATGTAAAGAAACAAATTAAAAGAATTTTATTTTATTATACTTTCTTTGATATTTAAGGGGCAAAAAAAAACAAAAATGTGTGTGTTTTTATTTTTAAAATTGTCTTCTTAGATTTGCTTTCTATTTGTGTTTGCCAAACACATGTTTATTTTGTATTCTTTTGTGCTTAAAACTTTTCTAAACAATTGCTACTCAAGTTTATTTTCCATGACTTCCTTTGAAGAGAAGAAGAAGGAAAACTTTCGATTTTGATTTAAAGTGGAATCATCTTAGAATTGTCAAAAACTTTTTGCAGGACAATATGTCAACTGTGTGTAGTTCATATGATCACAAACTTAAAAGAAAATAAATTGAAATTGTATTACCGTTATAAACTAATTGCCTGTGTGTATGTATATATGTACATAGTACAAGTATCACTAAGTTAGTAAGGTGGCCAAGTTTTTTATTGCTAAAGAAGGAGGAAATAAACTCTGAAATATTAGAATTTTAAAATTGAAGAAATATTCACAGATGAATGGTGTTTATTTCATGAAAACTAAGACCAATTTGGCACGTCATACAAAGCTTCTGATTTTGGTCTGCTTCGAGTTCTGGCCCTGAACACTAGCACCGAACTGAGGGGGCCCGTAAAAGACCTTATGACATCCTCTACTATAGTAGAACAATTGGCCAAGTTGAAGATTTAAAGCTAGCGTGGTTGGTTATTCGATGTCTTAACTAATTTTATTTATGAGATAGTCTTTGGGAAGACTGTGTGTTTTCGCACTGTTAGTAATTCCTAATTGCTTCCATAGAGCTTACATGCCGTAAAGTCTATTCCAATGGCATATTATTTTGGATTATAACTTTTCTGAATTGATTTTGATAGGGGTATTCACAATCTCAGGACAAACAGGTCTTTTCATATGGTCGTCTCTGGGGATTCGGTTCTACACTTGAGAATAGGGTAAGCTGTAGAATTCTGTTCGCAGGTATTGATCTTATAATATCTCTACGTCTACTATAATACTGTAGTATGTCTCATATTGTGGTAAAAGATACAAATCACGCTGTAAAATAACACTGAATAAGGTTTTTTGGTAATACATTGGCAGTAGTATCGGTTTGTTGATCATAAGGCGAAATATTATGTACATAGAGACTATTAGGCGGAGGCTTCTTTATCTGACTACATACGTAGTTGATCATTACAATCCTTCAGTAGGGACTATGACCTAGTTTATCACCTCACTATGTGGCGGAAGCTACTGTTTAGAGTTGACAGATTTTTGAGAAACTTTTCTTGGAAATTTTATTTATTCTCAGAATTTTTGCTAGAAATCTGCTGAAAGAGGACGTCGCCGTAGAATTTTTTTTTCATATTTTGTTGAACCGTGGTCTCAAATCTGCACAGTATTATTTGCGAAAAAAACGATATCATAATAATTAAAAAAAATGTTTTGAATGGTATGATTAGTAATAACAGGTGCTGTAATGAGTTTTCAAAGAATATAGCCGAGAACAAGGTTTCTTGAACTTTTACGTTAGGAGTATACAAACATACTTAAGGAGATGAACGTTTCAGATTTACCGCACGCACAGTCTTAAGCAAATTTTGATCTGGCTCCTGCGTTATTGATTTTTTGATACTTTGCCTGCCAGTGTTACAATACAATACATTAAATTCAACAAACTAACTTTCAAATACACAGTCAAAGTGATGCAATGAACTTTGAAAATTTAAAAAAATTGAGGTATTAATATGGGTTTTTATTCATTTAAAAAGTTCTTAACTACATTAAGTATTTCAACAAATTGCATTACGTTTGAATGTTTTAACTTCAATATGACGCTGTCCGCACTTTTAACATCAATCTGCAAATTCTTTCAAGTTGTAAAGCCGCCTGTACTGAAAACCTAATTCTTTAATAGTTGCCAACAGAAGAAAGTGAAAAAATTTGTTTTTTTTTTTCTTCTTACTTTCCATTTGGTATTGAACAATATTACTGTACAGATGGTTGACAAATGTAGGCTTTTTGGGATTTATTAATTTATATGTTCCACTGTATAACATACCTTTTTGTCAGTATGGTTTTGTCAGGCATAAAATGTACAATAAATTTTAAAACAGTTGACAAGCAGTAAGTAAGAGACAATGTGCATTAAAGAGATTATTTCTTGAAAAACAATTTGTTTCAACACCTTATTGCTGCAATAATATAGTATAACCTTTAATTCATTCGTTAGTATCATTTTGGTAAAAAAAAATTAATTCAACTTCAAGAACAGCAACAACTTGTTTAGTATGTTTCAAGCACTATTCAACCTCTGCTCCTTTGTGTCAACATGCTGTTGTGGTGAATGCCGCGCTTAAGCAATATCATGTGGTTAAAAACAATCTTAATTCGTTTACGCATTGGATACCAATTTTTGCACTCAGTTAATAACGAAAACAGGTGATTTCGAACAGTAAAATGATGACAAGTTTCGATTATCGCGCTTTCTTAATCAAACAATCACAGGATGCATAATAAGTTTTTATTTTTGACTTGAATCTAAGAAAGAAATTCAAATACAAAATTATGGGTGGATGAATTGAATGGAAACTATCCTCCTGCCTACTTATTATCCCACATTGCCTTATGCTTTCCATTCTAATCTCAATTCAACCTGTTAGGGGTGAGTGCTTTGATGATTAGCATTACTGCGTCTTGTCCTCTGTACTTCCTGTTCAAGTTTACTGAGTACTTGTTCCAATAATATAAATTTTCGTTTGACAACATCTTGCAAGTTCTGCCATGGGCTTTGAATATTTTACTATGGGCTGATAACCTCCTCCTTTTGTATACCGAGCTGTCTGTATACCATAAAACAGTCACTTTCTTAAAAGCGTAAATAGCAACCAAATTATTCGTTAAACTTTAGTCATACTCGTAGCGAAGCATTGCCAAAATCATAGAGTTTCCTGGTATGTCCGGTTAAGGTGACCATGCTCCCTGATGAATCTCTCGTTAAATTTATCTCCCATTAACATAACCACAGTCTCGATTGCTTTGATCCTTGTACAGCGGGCTTAAATCCAATCGAACCTATGGTACCCTGTTCCATTAACTTCATCATTAGGATTTTCAGAGTACAATGCAGGGCAACCTTCTCTGATTGCTTTTTATATCAAACTTTGGAAATTTTGTTAGTTTACGTATCCATTAGTAATGAGGCACATTGCTAAAGACAATAAGTCTCATTGGATTAACGTAATTTGTCACAACACCACGAATTTTGGTAAAAAAAATTCAAAAATTGAAAAGCTTTGTTCGTTTGTTAGCCATTACATGGTAATATTGCAGACATTGCTAGACAATTGATCCTGGCCGCAGGAATCTCTTACTGGAACAATTTACTTCAAATAATAAAACATTAAACAAGTCACTCATTACAACGGGTGGGAGTATAGAGGGTAATAACATAACCTTACTATTATATGGCCACATAAAAAATATTTATTTTTTTTATTCTCCGTACTTCCTTCATAACTATTTTAAACGCCATATGTGCAGGGAAAATTATGAGTGCTATTGCTGCTATTGCTCTTTGCCATTATTTTTCATTTTTATATTCTCCTGTTTCAAGGCATAAGTATCTTCTAATACAACTTGTTGTTGTATCTGTTAGTTGTTTAGGAATAATTTTCATTCATCAAGTGCGACTGTCATAAAAATGAAAGAAAAATTAATGGCGCTAAACTTGAAAGTAAATGACGCAATTAATGGAAAATATTTCTTATAACAGTTAATAAATACGAGAGTTTTTTTTATTTTTTTTTATTTGAAAAGACTTCTTAATAGTTTCTATTTGCCAAGTCATTTGTTTTGACATTTAAATGGCACAACTGAATTATATCTTCAGTAATTGTATAATTGCTTCCAATTATTATTATTATTTTTTTTTATTAAACTTAAGACATTTTTTTTATAAAAAAAAATAAACATTTTATTAAATTCAAATGCAAATAAATATGAATTGCCAAAAACTCATTCATTCAGACATTATTTTGCCAATTCATGGTCAGGATTAATTATAATTATTTGCTCTCATTCATTAATAATCAAATTATTTGTTATTTTTGTTTGTGCATTACATTGTTGTTATTACATTGTTTTAATAAAAATGCCATTAATTATTAAATATGTATTGTGTTTCACACACACATGGCATTAATAATTTGAATTCATATGTAAGCATGTGTATTGAAGTGCTTATGTTCATACATATTCACAATATTTAAATAGCAAGCAAGTAAGTGAGTAAGTGATACGTAATTTATTTAATACACCTGCTTATTACCTGTTTCCATTTTAATTACTCATGTTAACGTTGTGATAATCTAATCTAATCTAATTTATTTATTTTTATTTTTATTTTCATTTTCATTTTTTTTTTTTTTTGAGTTATTTATACGTTATTTTAATTAATTATATAACAATGACGTTTACAGCGTACAAAAAAAAAGTATCGTCAATTGACCTAAATTTCCATGTAACTGAACCATTGCCAAGTACATTTTGGAATAGACATGTTCATATACAATGTAAAGTACATAATTTATTATACATACGAGACTATATATACATATGTCTGTATATATAATACTTATACTGCAAATATTGTATAAAAATGGATATTCTGTTGGCCAACCAATTATTGTCTATGACCACTGAATGCATTATTCTTGCCGCCTGTACTATCATAACTTATGTTACATAAAACATGTCAAGTCAGGTAAATACGTAAAAACGTACTTTCATAGAAGAACAAATATAATTTTCATCCGAAATTAACGAAAAATCATAGTCACATATAAGTCATAATCCTAACTGAAGGCATGGAATGAACAATTATGTATGCATGTACGTAAGATAAAGAGCGGCAAAGAGCGTTCTTTTCAAACCAGGTATGTTTGAGGCAATCGAAATTTCTTTTGGGTAATAAGAGGAGATCTGAGTCATGCATCAAACTATTAAGAAATAACTTGAGTTTGAAAATCGGTCTTTTGATAAGACACTATAGATTTTGAGTAGACTTATTCGGAATTGAGGTTGGCTGGAGCACAATATTTAGACTCTGTAAGCACATTCCTGGAACCTGTGAGGCATTAATGCAACGCAGAAGGAAACACGTGAGTGCATGTCAAGTGCAAAGCAGGGAATTGGCATTGTTGACACCGTACTGTATCCTGAGGTTTGTTAGGGCAATAGGCTTGAAGGGGATTTATGGGAATTCCATTTAAGATAAGGTATGATGGCAGTACAAAAGATCGTATGGTCTCAGTACTAAGGCATCTCTTCACCACAACAACAGTAATTGTCAAGTTGTGAAAGTGATTACATAATTGGTCATTACAACCCTTCAGTCAGGATTATTACCTAGCTTCTCACACCACTTATGTTGTGTGGGTTAATTTTATACATGAACAACTCCGAACAACAGATTTTTTTTTTTTTTTTGAGAAACTTTTCATGGCAATTTTATTTACTCTCAGAGTTTTTGCCAGAAATCTGCTGAGATGAAGTCGCCGAAGAAATATTTTTTCATATTTCGTTTTTGATGTCCGACCAGGCATTTGAACCGTGGCCTTTCGTCTAATAAGCCAACACACTACCTACTAGACTACGAGAAGATCTTTATAGAGGCTTGTGTGTTGGTTCTCATTCCATAATATTTTTACGTTGTGGGTTGCAAGCCCAAATTTAAAGTCCAGGATATTGAATTTCGCTGCACGCATTAGTTAAAATCTAGAGGGTCCACGTGTAGGCTGCGTGTCGACTTGAATACAGAAAAACAAAGATCGTGCTGAAGGTCGTTGACCACAGTCAGAAACTTTACCTTGTTTGGATGCATACCATCCCATCCCTACTACACTACGGCGACTACAAAACGAGAGTGTCATCAAGAAAAAACTCTTAGACGTTGCATTTAAAATAACTGATTCGTTAAACTTTGCTGTGAGCTACTCACGGAACCTTTCGAAGTAACTCCTTGAGCTAATAGTTTAGTCTGGTTAGGACTGATTAGGAGTCGATATTTTCAAGATGATCTAATAAAAACTGTGAGTAAGATTCCGGGTTTTTGTTTTGGGTAACAATTATAGGCGCCATACCCTCCTAATTATGCAAAGCTTTGTGTTGGAATTACGAAATAATATGAAAAAATTCGGCAGGAAGAATGCTCCAAATACGAATATTGGTACTGACGAATGAATTTACTCTGTAATACATTGTGTGTACCATAGAAAAATGGGCACAAGTTCTTTTATTCCATTGGAGCACAATAACCCAACAGCAAGACCTAATATGTAAGATGTTAGGAATTTCAAGAATCCTTGAAATATAAGAAGGAGTTAAGAAAAGGAAAATTTTTCATTTTAAAAATCGCTTTATTCAAAATACAATTAATAGTAGGTGGGTGTTAATAATTAATTAATATTTTGTCATGTGGCACATAGCTGTACTGGACGTTATTTGTTATGGAATAAATTGTATAACAATTATTGTGTAAAAAAACAACGTTGTTAACCCAACAGTTCCATGACATGTTAAAACACCCACTTTTTTTTTAAAAATAAATTGAAGTGAAATGAAATGAAATAATAATAGAAATATAATTGGCACACGAACAAATGGAAAAAAAGGGAAACAAAAAAGAAAATTTTTATTTTTTTTTCTATAATAAAAATTATATCCTTATTCAGATGCAGATAAAAGTGTGAATTGTATACCCTTAGGATATAATGACCAATTTTTCTAATTCATAATCAGAGGTTACAGCACAAAAATGTCAGAATAAATCTTAAACAACAAAAGAAAACTCTTTTTATAGGAAAAAAAATGTTTATAAATACATACGCTATACACAAAATATGTATATAAAGATATGGTATGTCCTTGAACATTATTGCTTTAATAAAAAAAAAAAAACAATTCGCATTCATATTTCATAATTCATAAAAAAAAAATATAAATATAGATGACTGGTAATCAATAGATATTAAATATGGTAATACAAATAACAAAGAAAGTAAAAGTAAAAGTGAAAACACTACACATTTCACTCATTCGTTACTAAACATTTTACCTTCATATTGCCATTGGCAATGTAACACCGACTAGTTTCATATCCTTTAACGCATACATTTATCTGTACCTGTGTACCTACAACTTATTTACAACTTATAGTTTTAACCAACTTATTGTTTAGACTTTTTCCTATAACTGACTACAAGAACAGGGTCTTTCAATTTCAATATTATTCTTTCATCTTTTGGCAATTGTCAATGGTATACTCAAAGATAATGTTAGTGTGTGTATGATTTACTAGAATAAAGAATATGTTCAAAAACAATTCACAGAATTTAGTTTTCTTTTAACATTATAGGCCATTATAAGAGAGAGAGAGAGTTACGACCTAGCTTTCATTGTATGTGTTAATTCTAGAACTGAGTGGCGGGACTTACAGATCAAAGTCGATTTCGAGCAACAGATTTTTTCTGAGAAACTTTTCATGGCAATTTTATTTACTCTCAGAGTTTTTGCCAGAAATCTGCTGAGAGGGAGTCGTCGAAGAAATGTTTTTCGTATTTCATTTTGTTGGAGATGTCTAATCTGGTAATTTCAACTGTGGCGTTTACGTTTAATAAGCCAATACACTACCTACTAGACTACGGCGACTTTCTTTACGTCATTGTAATCCTATAACTAAGAAAATTAAACGAAAAAAGTAAGAGTCGACTACCTCAGTGAAAGATATAAAAAGACCACAATGATTGAATTGATGAAGTAAAGAAGAGAATATTCTGACTATTAGAGCCAAATTATTATATGCCAAAAGTTTGGTTAGCCAAATGCCTTTCAGTACACTAAACGCCAAGCTAAGAAAGTCGATGGAAAAGTCACATCGACTATTGTGGCATAAGACTCTGTAGGTAAAATTGTGAAGATACTTTGTAGCGATCCTGATGAAAGAAAAATAATGAGTATTTTAAAACTAAATATGGGTGGCTTGAGCATGTTATTAAGCCGGACACTTTGTGTTGCATGTCCACATGAACCGTATTGGAATGGTGGAAAATGATGAATGAATGCATTGCATGCGGTAAACACAACGAAACGATGGAATACTTTTTGTATCATTATTCAACTTTTGTAAGCTCGATATTTCAATATTTCGGGCATGCACCATACGTAATTCTTCTCAGCGCAATGGACTAGAAGAAGTTAAGGAATCTTGTATCAGATATAGACTTTCTACAGAAAGTAAGGTGGTCTCCCTAACGGAAAGTATACACAAAGCCAACATGATGACTTAGGTGCATGTTAGTAGGCTTGAGAGTCTTGGTTGGTCCATCTAGGCGCCGTGTGTTTGAGTGAAAAACAATTGATGCAATGCAAAGAATTGAAGAAGATCATAATTGATCATAAGGATATCTTATCAATTTCATTGAAGAACGAGTGAAATTTTCAACTGGATAGCAGCTATGCCGGACGTATTTTCCTAATTAGGTAGTTCCCCGAATGACATTAGGAAAGAGGCAACGGTTTATTCATTGACTAGTTATCACTATTCTCTTTGAAATAGTGGCATTGTTTAGTCTTTTATTGTAACGTTCCTTGTTGATGTTATTCTTTCCGGTTAGGCAGGAATCAAAGTCTTACTGGATAGATAATTTGGAGAAGATTAAAGCCTTATAGTTTATAAAATTCGAAAAGCATGATGGGAATTCTCAAATATCATAGGAAATTAAATTCCTCTCATGTCACTTTTTATTAAGAACTTTAATTTGAAAGGGTCATTAACGATTTTTTATTTTAAGAATGCAACTGGAAATGTACCATGTATATATATGCACGTGTGGATCATATGCCAACTATCATTTATGATTTATAAAATTTACATTCCCTCAAATTTAAATTTAAAAAATAAATTTGCATTTGAAATACCCTTCATATTTGAATATGAGTAGCAGAACAGTGTGTGTTTTTCCTTTTTCTCTGTTATCCTTTTATAGTTGGCTTATAACCTTGCTTGTTGTTAAGGCTAAAACAATTGAGTGTTTTGTTTTGTTGTTTTGTTTTATTTTTACTTTTCATTTTTTTTTTAGGGTTTTTACGCAACATGGTTTTTGTTTACTAAAGTCTATCATTTACAACTTAACCCAGTATGTACCTGGTAATTTTTCAATAAAAAAAAAATGCAAATTTTTATTGCAATTGAAATAGACACACATACACATAAAAGCTATGGTCTATGAGTGCGAACTAAATTTATAGAGTTGGGTAAAGTTATCCATAAAATGTAAAATTACAACATTTACATGCGTTTTCAAATAAAAATATTGAATATTGAATAAATTATTAGTTAATAATCGATTAAAGGTTTCGTTGCACTGTTGAAATGTGAATGTGAATTGAACATTTCCTTTTTTTTTTGAGCGACTGGCAGCTTTTAATAGAATCAATATACGTCAATAAAAAGAATTGGTTGAGATCACTAAGTTGGATAACATTAAAGTTTTTGATGTGCATTATATGAAGGACCGGAAAGTAATCTAGTAACTGACACGGCATTTTCCACAACACCACTATGTATAGTGCCAGATGACATACAGACCCAGCAGGTGCTGTAGAAGCAAGATGGTGCTATGAAGTAAGATTTGAAGAGATAAGAGTAGAAGTGACAGTGGTTTTGGGGAAAATTAGGTCTTTAGCATAATATTTTTTGCAGAGATTAGAACAACGTAAGACAACGAAGCCGTTACATACATTCTCTGTCATCGCTCAATGTTGTGTCAAAAACTAAAACAAATAAAATAAATAAATTAAAATACAGGTTCGTGGAAAAGTTTTTCTTCATGAATTGGTCGATGGAGTGTCAATTGACATTAGAGGTGTTTACAGGTTCGTTACAATTACTAAGTGAGTCAAGGGCAAATAAATCTGTAATATGCGATCAGCTCTAGGGTAAAAATTTTCTTAAATTAGTTCTTAATGTGTGTATGCATGTAAATTATAATGATTGAGTTTGTGATGCAATAGCAGCTTAGTAACTATGGTAACACTGGCGTAAGCATCTCTCAAGAAAGGTTAGAAAGAACTAATACTTGAATTCAAGTGTAGAGCCTCTACTACTACCCCCTTCCTACATGTAGTATTCAATCTAAAATAATCATACAGTGGCCGTAAGATATTTTATGTGAAACACTTTTAATATGCCGTTGAAAATTTCGTAAGTCTTGTGAACATTTTCAATGTGCTGTCCATGCATCAGCACAATGATCTTAGTATGTCCATAGAGCCGTTCTTAAGCGTTAATATATTTTTATATGTTTTGCAAAGAAGTTTGAATTGGCGTCTAGTACTGCTTGTTATGACAAAAAAATTCGCATGATATGCTTAAAAATAAGGATATTTTATATTTTAAAATGAGATCTTTCTTAATGAAATTATAAAAAAAGTTTGTTTTGAAATATTTTGATATTTTCATAATTTTATTGTTCATTTTTTTTTTTTATCATTTTTGTGGCATGATATACGTTTGTTGTGGAAATAATTTAAAATATGGAAATATTTTTTAAAGCATTTTGCAAAGAACAAACGTGTCCACTATCGAATAGAATTGCAACAGGCTTCCTGCAAGAAAATACAATTAAGTTGTCATTTATTATTTTGTTTTTCCTTTTATTCTTTGTTTTCTTTTCCTTTTTTTTAGTTTTTTTTTCTTTTATTTATGGAGGATAATAATCAACTTAATGAACTTTACAATGAAAATATTTGCATTATTTCTGTTGCTGTTTTCATAAATAGCAAAAGGCGAAATAGTAATATAGCAATAGCAATATATAATACAACTTTAAAAATTGCAATTGCAACGTGTGAGGCAATGTAAAGTTCATAGAAATTTGTAAAAATATCATCCACTTTTAGTTTTCAATATGTTTGTAGAAAAATAAAAATATAATGAAAATATAAAAATTTGTCTATTCATGCACCATTGTAAGTCGTATATACATTGGATTTCCCATTACAATGTTCTAACTCAGCTCTAGAAATTCGCTGTGATAAGATAAAGATCATTGCGAAAGCAACTAGTGTGTGTATGTCACACCAAACAGATAATTTTCATCATTAAAAATGCAATGCTTATTATCGTTTGGCTTTAATTCTTGTACCATAACAGCTGTGTTTAATAGGCCCAGATCCTTAGATTCTTATGTAAAATTTTCTGCATAGTAAAAGGACAAACGCCAACAAGTTGGAAAGAGTGACAAATAGTTACTTAGGCGTCTTCTTCACTATTATGCTCAAAAGCATCAATATTTTCTTCTGTAGCTGCAGTTTTTTTTATTTCGTTGGAGGTTTTGAATCGAGAGCAGTAACTTTAGTGCAAAACCTTTCAATAGTTCCACGAATTGTTTTCTTACTACGCCGCTTATGTTGAACATAAAATAGATGAAGTGCTCCATTAACTTTGCAAACAGATTTTTTTCTATCTAAATACTAATAAATAATTAAGAGTTTTTGTTGTATATTGTTTTAGAAAACCTTTAAAAAAGTTTTAAATTTGTCCTGGCATCTGTACAACAGTGTGCAATAAAAGACTTCACTGTTATCCAATTATTCATGTCTGAAATGAAGTCAATTTTAATGTCTCTCTGTGCTCCAGTTGTGTTTGGCTATTTTATTTTGTTCTTTTCGTTGTTTCCATTCGTATTAGCCACAGTTTACAGTGTAAATTCAACGCCTTCAGAGTTAAGTGACCCAAAATTAGAAAAGAAATGATATTGATTTAGACAACCATCCGCACAACAGTTCCAGCATCTGCCAATTATAATGGATGCAATTCAGTTGTACAGCATCAGCAACAATTTTTTGTTTTGTTTTGATTTCATTTGCAATGTCGCATGAATAAATTTCAACAATTCGAAAGAGATAAGCTAGACAATGTTGGAATGCACAACTAAAAAATTACTTTTTTGCGGTTTTAGTTCAATTGCTGAGTGCTGTAGTGAATGTGGCTAACAATTGTGAATGGAATGCACATGAAAAGCAATGATGACTCATGATTGACAGTCAAAAATCGGCATGCATGCATGTTCGAAGAAACAATTGAATGAATTTCAAATTGCAGTGGCAATCCAGTGCAAAATATTTATTCTCCATTGTAAGCAATTAAAATAATAATTAAAAAGAAATTCCTATTGTTGTATTGGTAAGGGTATGAAACATTTTGTGAAATGATTGGGGAGGTGATGGTTGATTGGTGCATTCAAAAGAAAAAAACTTTTTTTCTTAGATAGATCAAAATGATAAGAATTATTTTTTTTTGTCATTTTATTGAATAATTTTTTTGAAATACAATCAGTTTACTCTACAAAATTTCAGCTGATTACAGTTTATTTTAATTCATAAAAGACTGAATCAATCGTATTTCATCGAACGATATTCAGTATTCAATTTTTGGAAGGAAAACTTATGAAAACTTCTTTGAAAATCCAATAAATTTGTATTTAACGCAACAGTTCCGTGCAAAATATTTTAAAATAAATTCAAATGTTGGCGTGGTCAGAAAACTAGTATCTCTTTGGAGCTTATTAAAGTGAGTCAAACGAAGGTGGAATATTTTTTTTATATCATAGTTGAAGTGGAGTTTTGGTATACTGTTTCCAGCATGCATTTCAGTTGTTTGCTCCTGTACCTGGAAGTTAACACGTATTCCCACAAATAATAAATAAGTTGGGTTTTATGGTGTGATCTTGGATGCAAAACGTGAGATTAATTGCATTAATCTACTAATAATGAGTGGTGGACGTCTCTGGATAGTGTGTTGGTTTGTGCGGCGAGAGCTGATGAGTTAAAATCTCAGCTTAGATAACTCGAAAGAAAAGAAATAAAAAAAAAATATATTTTTTCGGCGATCTGCCCTTTTCTGGTAAAATCTTAAAATCTGTAATTCACAGTCGATGTTAAAAAACATGAGTGGTTTGAGAAGTTAGGCCATAATCTTTATTAGAATAATCTTTATTAGAAGATTGTAATGACTAATGAAGTAAATGATAAAATGATAATGAACTCAACCGATTTATTCTACAGCAATCCCATTTATTTCAAGCATTACTTAACTGCATACCTTTGAAACAAGATCTTAATAAATAAAGTTAAAAAGTTTTTCAAATTTTTTTTTTTTATCATTGCAGTTAAACAACCACAGTCAAGAACAAACAAAGAAACAAACAACAAAGAAACTTCCATTAAAGACTAAAATGTTGCTGCTGTATTCTCAACAATCTTACAAGAGAGTGAACAACTGAAACAACTCAAAAACCTAAACATTAATTCTAAGAAAAAATCTCACAAGTCACAAGCAACAACAATACTCGTAATAAAATAAAATACAAAAAAAAAAAAAAAGAAGAGAAATTTTTTGGATCAGGAATCAGGATAAACAGAAATTGTTGAAATTGTTAAGCATTGAATTGGAAAAATGCATCAGGTACTGAGTTATGAAACAGCTGTACGTGCCAACAATGTATCAGAATATCGAGAATATGTTACCAAACGAACCTGCGTAAGTTTGGTCGTAACAATTGCATTTTTTACTCTAATATCAGGTAAGTAATCGTAAAGGAAAACTAATGAAACGTAAAATAAACGTTTAAATAAAAATGGTGGTTGAATAACTATGTTATGTTATGCTTTACAATACAATACCATTGCTCACTGTCTTCTTACAGGCTATTTATTGGGCAACTTTGTGACAGAACGTAAAAATCACATACGCATGATGCTGACAAAGAAGCCCATCAGTACACCGCCCGATGATAAAACAGCACAAACCATCGATATCTCAAGTACAGATTATATGAATTTACAGGAAATACATGCCTATCAAAAGACCAAAACTAAACTTTTAGTATCAGCTCAATCGTTAAGTAAGCTTCTACAACGCGATGAAAGTTATCGTTCAACCTCATTGAATTCGGACATCTTCAATAAGTACATATCGTGTACCCAGGATGTACCACCCAATGCTGAAATCGAAACCAGTCAATTTATCGAACAACTCATCGATAATACATCGGCCAGACAAAGAAAATGTTTAAGCGTAATACAGGCAGTAATCGATAATAATTTGAAAATAAATTAAAATCCATTCAAAGAAGCTTTAATTGGTAAAAGAAACGACCTGATATGAATACATACAATACAATACAATACAATACAATACAATACTATAGAGAAACGTTAGAAGTAAAAATATAGTCGATGAAAGAAATTATTGATTTTATACCTCTCTCTCTCTCTCCCTCTCTCGATTAGCCATTAAAGTCAGTGAGATTTTAAGTGATTTGTTTTAGTGGTTTTGTTTGAAAACCAAAAATTATAAATCAAAACATTTGTTGTTTTTAATCAAACTTCAGTGCAACACAACATAATTTAACTCTATCAACTGTGAATATCAATAAATTTTAATTTTACAATCTAATAATATCGACAGATCCAATCCCCTGTGAATTAATTTGCAGTGATTTCAATTTGTTTAATTTCAATTTAAACTATTAAAGAAATGAAATTGGTTTTGACAGAATATGATTAGAATTTTCATGTAATAAGTCTTTAATAATTTATTATTTTCTAATGAAGTTCAAATATTATTTCAAATTAAACCAATAGATGGATAGCGATAAGAATTTTCTTTAAAATTAAAAAAATAACAAATGAATTAGAAAAGGAGTTGTGAATTGTAGAGCTATTGTAAAATTTGTAAAATTTGGACGCGTATGATACTTTCCTAAGAATGGTACATGTGGTCGAGCTAGGATCTGATTTCTTTACTTCGAATCAACCTGCCTGATTGGACATAATCGTTTACCTTATTATCGTTTACCTTCTGGTATAAAATCCATTTATAATATAAAATGAAAATTGTGTTGTAATCACACTTTAATAGTGAACACTTTACAGAAAAATCTGTAAAATCTTTACCGCAACTGTAGAAGTCAGGTTAGGTTAGCACACAAGCAAGTTCACTCGTTGGCCCATTTGGCCTATGGTGTCCCTTAGTTTGAGGCAAGCCCTCTTATCATGATCTTTTAGTTGTGGGTTTGAACCAACCTGAGCTCCGGATTAAACCGGCAAGTTTTCTATGTGGCATGTTCGCCTTCATGCCTAGATCTTCAAACGTTCTTCTAAAGTGCATGGCACTTCCGTTTCTTCCATATCGCGGCAGCTTCTGCTCTAATCCCGTTTGGGGCAGACAGAGCTTGTCAGCGAAACTGCCAATAATGCAGTGTCCCGTTAGAATTTCTATTGGAATGTGAATCATTCTCTAGTGGAATACAAGTAGTTCTCTGCTTCTACCTCTCTACACTGCTTTTTATTGAATTTTTTTTCAATTCTTATAGAAGCACATATATCCTCTCTATCTTCTCCTCATTTTCTCCATTTTGTCCTCAATTTTGTTTTTCTCTATGCCACAGTGGCCTGGCGCCAAGTTGAGATGGGTGTTGTGTCGACGTATACGATGTAGAGAGTTCATGCAACTCCTGATGTCCTTTAATTCGACGAAATGAGTCGCAGCACTTTGATTGCTGCTTGACTGATCACATTTGAAGGAGGTGGGTTCTTGGTTTCAACCATGCATGAAGCTAGCTTTCAGTAGAATAAATCGCTGGCCCAATTAGTTATTCCGTCAGTTTACCGAATAGACCTCAGATCCAGTTTTCCATTTCAGTTTTGGGCTATCGTTTAAGATCGTTATACCATCATCACCTACAGCTTCAACAACCCATTCTTCCTGTGTGGATGAGTGATTTTTTTTGTTTGTTCGAAAACAGTCTCTGTTACCCTATAGTCACATCCAGCGATAACCTCGAGGCCAGGCTGCTGATCGTTGAAAAATAATTTCCCAGTCTGAAGGCATACGATATAATTTATAAAAGTTCTAAAATAATGCTGAAATGGGAGCTGAAACTGTTTTAAGCCTGTTTTGTCCAGCAAAATTTTAAATCATTTATTCAATCCATCTATTCGTTTCTAAAGAAATAATGTTTCTGTTAATTACTATTTGCTTGACGTATATATTTAATTTTATATAGGAATACTTATATCAGTTTAAACATATTTCGTAATAAAATTATAATTTTTTTATTGCCTATCAAATACGAACACGTACATCCTTCATTAATGTGCTCAAATACATTTTTTATTTATTTTTATAACGTTTCCTCTTACATAAAACCGAAGTAAACAATTTTAAAAGAAAACGATATTTATGTAAACACATTGTATGTGTATGTTCATACCATTAAACAATTTAAAGAAAAACACATTATTTAAGAAAAAAGAGATAATGAACTTAAAAAATGGGTAGGATATTTGCATATTTACCATACATAACATACATCATTTCGTACATATACATACATATACCATATATTTTTTACTCCTACATTGCAATAGTTTGGTTTGTACAACTTGTTCATTAATTTCTATTTCATGTGTTAAAAGGAAAAAGAGCAAAGCCTTTCATTCCTGATGTATTATCAGACTTCAGGATGCTGTTTGAATAAATCCCTGTCTATTACTTGATAAACACCCAAGTATTTCTGCATTAATGCCGCACAGGTTTCAAATATGCGTTCTAGAGCTATTTAAGCCTTATGGAATCTGTTTACTGGATTGGTATCCAGATCTATTTTAAAATAAGTATTCTTTGAATAAGCGATAAATATCGGTTGCTATCCCCAGGCATAACTTAATATAATCACCCAACAAAAGTATGGATTGTCTTAAGCCCGTTTGACTCAAGAAGTGTTACAGCTTATCCTCATCTTTCCAATAAAAAATTCTGCTCCGATCTATATCATGGAAAATACCATTCTCGCAATCTGATTTGCCTGCTCATTGGCGTGAATTAACTTTCATAATGTCCTAACTTTCATAAGTATTGCTACGTCCCTTTCTCTATACTCAAGTTTATTGAACACATCCTTCAATGATCTGAACAATCGTTTGGAAGCAAAATTCATGAAAATTTGTACTGTTTTTCCTACTAGTGCTGAAAAGTTTACTCTTGAAACATGATGTTTGATAATTAGCAGCACTGGTAACAGTACTCGATCTGTTGATTAGGGTTGTTTGAATAGAATACTTTGATTGAGATTGGAGTTAGGAAGTGATCGCTTGTTGTGTGATTCATAGTCCTAGAAGGTTATTTAATTACCTTCTTTGAAGTTATTCAATGAGTTACTGAATTCTGTAGATGTGTGGCATTCAATAAGTACATCTGGGTTGTTGTAAGGGATTCTGTGAGAGAATGGTTCAAAGAGAAGTATATGTGGGTCAAAGAGAAATATTTGTATTTTAGTAATGATCACTTTCCAAACCAATTCATATGCAATGCTCACGTTACAGGAAGTCTGTATGAGTGACTTTTTGAGATGAATTTTTTTTATAAATAAAACAGCTCTTGAAGCTGTTTAACACACTCATTTACTTTATTGTTAATAATCCAATCATTAAAAGTCTCTTCAGCATTCTCAATTTCATTAGAAGAATACTAAATTCGGCAATTGAAAATAAAAACATAAAAAAAAAAATTCGAAATGTCATCACACACACACACATACATATATACATAAATAAAGAATAGATATTATTTTTGTCAATGTATTGTATTCAATTTATATATATAAGTATAACAAATATACATACATAGTTATAGTTATATACACTTCTACATAAAAACATATATACATACATATACATATAAGCATACACACATATACCCACAAACAATTATACAAATACACAAACGGAAATAAAAGAAATTAGAAAAAAAAGAAACAAATATTGCCATACACCACATACGGTATATACAAATACCATACCATATCATACCATACCATAAGAAAATATTTATAAATGTTTAGATTTGTATATTTCGATATTGTTTGTAATAACTGAGATTTGTCTTTTTTTTTTCTACATATATATTGTAACTACAACAATTGAATTTATTATTATAGATATGAATGTATGTATGTATGTATATTGTATTATTATTATTATAATTATATTTTGTATGAATATTATTTTAATAAAATAAAAAAAAAATAAAATAAAAAAAATTTATTTTGTAATATTTATAGATTTATATTAGAGCATAATAATAATAATAATGAAACAACCAAGTAAAAACAAAAAACAAAAACAAAAACAGAAAATATTAAAAAGACGACAAACAGTAAAAATAAAAAAGTCAAAATAAATAAAAAAACCAAAAAGAATGCATCAAGATAATGTTTAATAAAGTGTTTATAAATATATAGATGTGTGATAATTATACTATAATTGTTTTATTCTCTTCTACTTCCATAGCATTTGAAATATGGAAGCATGGTTATAAAAGTATGCAAACATAATTAATTATTAACACCTTCGTATCGTGCTATTTTCACTCAAACTTTCCCATGTAACAAGTAATTTCTGTGCAATTTTTTTTACCGTTTGCAATGTAAATTTTGAGAATGTCTAGCTGACCAGACTAATTATCGCATACAAATTACATTAGCCGGACTGTATTGATACATTTGTAATAATTTAAATATATTCACTGGCACACAAGATTAAGGTCAATAACAGGTTAAGGGGCTGCCTTGGAATGTAAAAAGGCGATTAACAATTATGCTAGCTATAGAAAGGAATACATTATGTGGGTATATACTCATCAAGTAGTGAATGGAAATGTGGAAGCGATTATATTGGCTAATAGAGCTGGAGTACTGCAGACCATAAACTTGGCTCACCCAAAGCCTTTCAACGCCTTGAAGACCAAGCTTAGATAGTAGGCGGAAACTTGACATCAGCTATCGTGGAACAATGACCCTGTAGAAAATATTGCGAAGATACTTTGGAATAATCATGAGTATATTCACAGTTAACAAAGGCGGCTTTAGTACACTGATTTGCTTTGCTACAGAATACTTCGTCTTACATTTACATCTAAACTGTACCAGCTTACATAATTGGTTGATCATTTCATCTTCTCGTCAGGTATACAACCTAGCTTCTGTGTGTTAATTATATTCCTGAGTGTCGGGATCTGCAATTTAAAGTCAACTCCGAACGACAGATTTTTAAGAAACTTTTTATGGCAATTTTATTTACTGGTAAGAGTTTTTGCCTGAAAGACTGCTGAGAGGAAGAGTTCGAAGAAATATTTTTTCATATTCCGCTATGTCTAAGGTGTCTTGGCTGTGGTCTAAGGTGTCTTAAGCTTGAAATATTGGTGAGTGCAGAACATGGAACACTTTTTATTTCATTGCTCAGTTTTTGTGATTTTCGAGATTACAATATTTGAGGCAAGCTACTACCCCCCAGGGTGGACAACTCGATCAAATCGAAATATGAAAAATTTGTTGACAACCCCTGAAAAAAATTTCTCAAACAAAACTCTGAAAGTAAATAAAAAGTGCCATGAAAAATTTCTTAGAAAATCTGTAGTTCGGAGTGGTTATTAAACTGTAGGCCCCGCCACTCTTGTATAAAATTAATGCACACAACATAAGTGGTGTGAGAAGCTAGGTCGTAATCCGGAATGAAGGGTTGCGATGACCAATTATTTATGTACGTACTATACCAGAACAAATCGTTTTAGAGGGCTGAATTGGAAGAAGCTAAGAAAGTTTGTACAAGATGCTGATTTGCTTTGGAAAGTGGGATTGAAATTCTGTAATGTTGAGCGTATAAACAGGCCTACATGTTATTTAGGGTGTATGTCATGATAGCCTTGATTAATCTATTATCTTCCAACCTGCCTGCATACTGTAGGTTCTAAACGTTAGGCTTCCTCAATACGGTCTTTTCACTGGGACTTTGGCATATCCCGAAGCTTTATTGTTTTTTAATTTAGAATAACTCTTATTATTTTGTCTTCTTTGGCATCTGGTGATATCAGAGAATAATATTTAAGATTTATTTTTTGCAGAAATGTTAAAATGTTTGGGAAGGTAACCCAACACAAGTATATCCATAAGTATGTAAAATATATAATGACTTCAACGAGATACAATTTCTTCTCGGTTATTTGCTTAAAGACAGCTTGCAATAACTGTAAATTTTATACAGTTTCATAGAATTATTATTAAAAAGCATTCGTGCAGTAAAAAATTTATAAATTGCCATGCATCCATAAATAGGCAGTCAAATGGTAAATTGTACTCTTTTGTTTATTGTTTAAGCATAATAATTTTTTTTTTTTGGAAATTTAAACAATTTCTAATGCTTGTTATATTATTAGTTTCGTCTCTTTCCAAAAATTTGTTGCTTATTTGTAGCATTGTTATGTTCAATTGCATTGCTGTAAAAATCGTTTTTTTGTTTTTTTTTTTTGTTTTTTGTTTTTGTGGTGTGAAAAACATATTTATTTCGGATACATTTACTAATGTTTTAATGTTACAGCCAATTTCATTTATTATTCGAATCATATGTACATGAACATACATCCAGCCATTGTAAACATTCAACATTTGACCTTTTACAACTTCAGTGACTATATAGTATATGAAAAGAAAGAAATAAATCGTATTCGTATGATTTATCTTGATTGAGTATTTCTTTTGTTTTCATGTGCCTGTATCTGTATCTGTATCTGTCTATTAAATAATATTCGTGCCAATATTTCGCTGTAGGCGTACAATGTGAATTTAAACTATTTATTGTAAATACAATACTTAAATCCATCAAAAAATTCGTCACAGTTAAAAATAAACGAAACGAAAAATATGTCTACGTAGTTATATTGTTAATAAATCTTAAGAAAAAGAAAAAAACCATGATTATTTATTATTTTCTTGTTTACTGTACAATTTTTCTTTACAAAAATTTTTTGCTTTTTTGATTCAATAACGAAGAGTACACACATACATTGTTACACAAATCCGTTGTGGGTGTCAAATAGACAAAAAGCATAATTAAAATGAATTGAACACATGCAACACAAGTTTTTTCTTTTTAACGCGATTAAAGAAAGAAGATTAAATTTTGAAAAAGAAATAAAATTAATAATTAATCAAAGACCCTCGTACATACGATGGTTTCATGATAATTGGCATAAAATCCCTGGTATCTTTGAAGGTGTAAAATATTGTTTTTTTGTATTTTAATAATTAACTCGTAACAAATAAATCATGTTGGATTTACATTGTCTTTTAAATTCATTTCATTTACAAATGTTTCAAAGCTGCATAAGATACATATTTATGGGAAAAAGAATGATAAGTGCCACTTACCTAGCCTCTGCTGTAATTCAAAACAATGAGAATGATGCTTTGATTGCGAGAATAAACACTTAGTGGACTTTATCTTACTGCAAAGAGAACAAAAAAAAAAAAATAATTTCTTTATTAAAAACATTTTTTTATTGTGGCTTACTGGGTTATAAAGTATAAAAGGAGAGCACAGGAAAAAATTTAGTTACACATCGTGCTTTAAAAGAACCAGGCTTAATAGTAAAAATGTTTAATTTTTATTTGCATTCCAATGCATTAAGCTATTTATTGTGTCATCTTTTTACATCCGCTGATGGCACTTCCTCACTTACTATGAAACTCTTTTACAATTTTTACTAAGCATTTGGTGCATTTCTAAATTTTTTTTTTAATTGCTTGTCAATCTAAAATTTTTTGAGATAAATTACTCAACATATTCCCTTACATTCGTTAAAGATACTCTGTGTCATTGTATATCAATTTCATTGTCCTCTTGTAATTTAGTTTCGTCCATAACAAATTCAAGAGTTCTGCTCTCTGTTTTTCCATTCCATCGCGGCACACTTTTCGGCAATATGCCATATGCCTTATCAATCAAAAAATTAACACTGCAACTAGAAACTTATTCTAATTAAACGAAAGCATTGATTTTTATTAAATTTTTATGAATTTATTAAAATAATTCATCTTAATTTACAATACAATAGATATGTAGCAGAAAGAAAGTCATCAATCACCATTCCTTTACAGAAAAATTGTTACTTGCATGCCATCAATCACTATTTGATTATCGAAACTATATTGTAAGTAAATGACCTGTCATTTTGATTTGATATTCAACCTTTATAAGTGTGTGTTAGGTACGTGTGCATGTATTTTGATCCATGTAAGGAATTTTGATAATGAGATTGGTAGTATGCATGTTGCGATTGAAATTGATTGACATCAATACACATTGAAGCCAGGTTCAAATACAGAAGATAAACAAAAAATATTATTGAACTGTGATGCCCGATAACAGACGTTAATATGCCCTTCGTAACTAAGTTCAAGGGAGATTTGAAAAGTCTTAAAATTTAACCTTAGCTCACATACTACCCCCATTGTTTGTAACTAACGTTCATAATGTAGATTGTCAAGCCAACTATACATTTTAAGAAGCATTTAATTTTTTATCAGCAGTTTACTTCCCAAAATTGTAAAAATTATTTTTAAATTTTTATCAACAATTTACAACACTTTCACCTCTAAGACTTAATAATAAATTCGTAATTGTTCATGAAAGATACGTATTTTTACATTTTTGTTGTTTTGATGTTAAACGTTGTTCGATATACATACAGTGTGAGCAATATATATTGGAACAATTGTGTTGCGATTAAATAAACTCAAAATAAAAGAATTTTATTTGTTATTAAAGTTATAAAATATTATTCGTCAATATTTTGTTATTAAATACTCTTTAAAGTGTAGTAACTGTAATAAGCCAACAATTTTGCATATAAGGAATCATTTGGAACATGTTCGGAAGGTCAAATGACGCCGTAAAAATGTAATTTTGATATCGTGTTTCGTATGGCTAAGTAATAATGAATGAATGAAATGAATGTAATGAATAAATTGAATATAATGAATGAAATGAATGAAAAGAATGAATTTAATGAATGAATGAATGAAATGAATGAATTAAATGAATGAATGGAATGAATCAAATTAATAAAATGAATGAATAAAATTAATAAAATTAATTAATGCAATGAATGAAATTAATAAAATGAATGAATAAATGAAATGAATGAATGAAATTAATGAAATTAATAAATGGAATGAATAAATAAAATTAATGAATGAAATTAATGAAACGAATGAATGAATGAAATTAATAAAATGAATGAATAAATGAAATGAATGAATGAAAGTAATGAAGGTGGTTTAATGTCCAAGATGTCTCTGTCTCTGTAAGACAACTGGAAGACAAAACCACGCAATTTTGTTTGTGTTTTAAAGAAACAGCATATTAGTGTACCAAGATTCCTACAATGAGAATGTCAACATGACTTGTTCAATCCATAGATGCGTATAGTATAGCCTGTATTCCGTATGCCCCTGTGCTACACAATTGACGATCAACTCTTATACCAACGAACTTATCTTTCTCAAAGTATAATCTGCAGTTACTAGTTCCGAAAAAGGTCCACATTTCACAGGTCTTTATTGCTGACCCTGCTGTCTTAACAAACAACGCAACCCAGATACAATCCAATCCTTTACAAAATGTTTCGTTTATTACTTTCCACCATGCGGTAACACAACTACTTACAATTTCATAAAACGTGTATTAAAGCCAAGAAAATTTTTTTTTAACTAATAATTATTGTTTTTGTCTGTAATTAACGATCACACCCTCCTCTTACAGAAGAAACATTGAAACAACAATTGTTTGTTGTTTGCTGGATTCGCTTATGTGTTGTCTTTCTCACGCTTATCCTGTACTTTTTATTGAAAGGAAAAAAAAAGAAAAAAAACAAAACAAAAATTTTTCGTTTGTAATTAAACATTAAAAGGTCTGTGAAATTAATTATGGCCAGTCAAATTACGTTGATTGTTATTTTTGGATAAGTTTTTAATAAAAATAAATAATATTTTTCATTATACATACATATTTGTATGTAATTAATTGAAAATGTAAAATAATTAAATTCAAATAAATAAAAACCACACAGAATGTTTCGTATAAAAAGTAGACAAATATGTGGTTTTTATTTATTTTTGAATTAAATGTCCATTGTAGAGGCACAGTAGTAGAGAAAAAAAAAACAACAAATTATTCAAAGTGCCAACTATTTGTTATTTGTCTTAACGGACACTTTCTTTCCATATTGTATTTTGTGATGTTTGTTTATTATATGCTGTAATAAAGCGTTTAATTTTTTCTATTATTTATGACTAATAAGTTAATAAGAAAAGAATGTGTTTCCAATTACCTAACTAGCTCAGCAAAACATTAAAAAAAAACGCGGAACAATAGGACATACAAGACGGACACTGACTATTATATTGTTATGATACGTCAAATGTTTCTAATCATTAATCTTGTTAAACAACAGATAAAAAACAAATTAAAAAAAATAAAAAATTTTTATTACGAATGTAATAACTTACAGTGTCGGTCAAAAGTAAACGAACAAAAGCTAATACAACACATATTATATTTTACAAGAAATTTCACTCGAATAATGACAACAAAGTAGAAAAAGGAATGATAAATATATTTATAATGCAGCATACAACCCTTTAGTCAGGATTACAACCTAGTTTCTTACACCGCTTACAGTGAGTGTCAAACTAAACTACACACAATGGATAAATCAATCACCAAACCCATCTTTTACCACTTAAAAAGAAATTTAGAAATTTTTTGTATTTTTTTTTTCAATTTTAAGCACTGACAATGAAACAATTTTAAAATAAAAATAACGGTAAGTTATTAATGTATATTTTTTAATGTTTTAATGTACCGTTTCTTTTGACGCTCACTGTACATATGTTGTATGTTGTAATTTTATACATGACTAGCGTGATCTACAGTTTAAATTCGACTCTGAACGACCGATTTTTGAAGAACTTTTCATGGAAATTTTTATTTTTCTCTCAGGGATTTTACCAGAATTCTGCAGAATTGAAAGCCCGACATTGTCAAAGTGATGGTAGTTGTATGAAATACTCCAGAATTAAAACATTGAGGGTGAGGGTGTAGGATGGATGAAAATATGTAGATAGATGGTATACTCTAAAGAGAAGTAATGAAAGATAATAAACAGAGACGACAGACAAACAGAATTCCAATAGGTCCATGAGGACATCCAAGAATATTTAATTTTAATTATTAATAATTGATATAAGACGTGTTAATACATAATTAAAAAAAAAAAAATTTCAACAATTAGCGCAACTTCAGCATTGACAGATTTTTAAAATTTCCAAAAATAAAAAAAACTAAAAATTCAATCCTGCCCAACCCATGGTCATAAACTTAAAAAAAAATGAAAAACAATCAAATATTTTAAATTTTTTTTAAAAAAAACCTCATGATGAATAACTAGTAAATAAAACAACAACAAAAACGCAAATAAAAAAAATGTTTAATGCACATTTCTGCTGATGTTTTTATTTCATCTTCTTTTGACTTCACGTCTGCCAATGTCCCAAAATATTGATTATGCAACTGATGATATTGTTCACATAAACTGTCAATGTCACACATTATATACTATTATATACATATGTATAGGCAGGGATGTTGCGCAATTAAATGTGTATATATATGAGCAACATACAATACTTATGTATACAAAGCGAGTTTGGCTAGCATATCAATACACTGAAAGAAAAAAAAAACGTAGTATTTTGATTTGATAAAATTATTACAAAATTAAGATCAAATAATGATTTGATGAAATTGAAATCACAAATTACATAAGTCCATATGCAAGCTAAAGCCCTAAACAAAGTGTACAACGCCCGATTGAGATAAACTCATGCCAGTCAATTTATAGCTCGCTGAAATGTTTCAATAAATGTTGGGAGATTGTAAACAATCAAGTTTAGCAGTTTTTTAAGTTCAGATCTGACGTTATGGCCTGGACGACGTGTAATTTCGCCAAGACGGCGTCAGATGCCACACCTCCGTTTAAGAAACGTTTTGTTATACCAATATCATACACTTTAACGCAGTGCGATTTTATTCTGTTAGGTTTTGTGACATCTCTGGATTATGCGAATAAACTGAGATCAAATCAGGGATTCAATACGTCGTCGGTAAGATGTAACCACATCTCTATGAAAAAGTTGTTGGAAATTTTACGAAAAGAGTATGGCTCGTGGCTGGAGCCTTGGCGGCCATGAAACAGTCTTAGTGATGGAATTCCACCTCGTCTAATCAAAGGACATTAGGAATTGCATAGACGTTCTATACCGTATAGATCGACGCAACACGCGACGCTACTTGCTTCCGAGTCACTGTTGCATAAATAGGAACGAATAAGCTAACAGAAGGGATCGGAGATGTCTGAGAAGGAGGCGATAGAGGAGATTTATGCGAAAAAATACTTTTTCAGAAAAATACATTTTCAAATTGGAAAAGGCTGCATGGAATTCAACAAACCAAAGGTGGTCCAACATACCTGATTGTCGAGTTTCAAAACAGCTGTATTCAGCATTGGCCAGAAGGAAAACTATAAAACTACTTGAGTTCGACAAGAAAACGATACACACTCTAACAGGAATTCTAAGAGGAAACTGCGCTATTGAGAGTTCCGTTGACAAGCAGGTCATTCAGGCCAATGATCAAAACCATAAATACCTTTACAATTATGTTACGGTTATTTCTGTCAGTGTTTTTTTTTACATACAGACGTACATATATTTTAGTGTTTATGTTTACTCGTGGTGGCTAGTCTCACGAACATTTACTTGTTTTCTTCTGAAACGTCTTTCGTTTGCTGAAGTTGAAATCTTTTTTTCTGCACGCTTTCATTGATAAAGAAACACAACAAAAATAACAACAAACACAACAACAAAAAATTCATTATTGGCTTGCATTACGGCAAAGAAAAAATTAAATGATAAAGACGTATGTATAAAGAAAATAAAAAAAATAATTTTTCAAGTATATATTTCCGTTTTAACTTTTTCTCTCTCTCCCTCTCTCTTTCTCTCTGTCTGATCATATTGATATATGTATGACAGCGTAAATATAAACATGTTGGCTCAAAGCAAATAAGCCAATATTTGCAAAAATTTCACTTTTCAATACATTTAGCGCTAAAGAGCAACAATAAATAACTGAACGAAGTAACGAAGCAAAAATTTATTTTCAAACTAAAATGAAGATGAGGTTGAGATGACTGATTACGCCTTAAAAAAAAAAACAAAAAAAGGAAAACGAAAGAAGACAACACAACCTCAACAATGACCGCCAAAGTTACAACAACAACAACAACAACAACAATAGTAATAATAATAAACAAAAATGTTGGCCTTTTGCAAATAGTCTTACACCAAAGTAAACATACTACCATAACGAAAGAAAGCCCATCATTAAAATCCGTTGAAAGAAAAAAAGGAAAAGTCAGTCTGGCAACTGAAGGTGCAGGTTGTTATGAAGCATGTGTAAATAAAATGCCAGCAACAACTTGTTTTATCGATTTGTGGAAAATATTTACAATCAATAAACAAGAAGGACTAGCTATCTTCCTTGCTGCAGGAATGTACGGCACGTAGTGCCATTCGTTGGTGTCTAGATTATCATATTCACACCAAAATAAATTGATAATTATCGATCCAGAGTACTCGCCGTTGTACAAATATGTACCGAAATTCGGAATGCATCTTGGATCCCATGTGGATTAATACGTACATACATACGTAATTGGCCGTTACAACACTTCAGTCAGGATTTTATACGTGACTGGCGGGATCTACAGTTCGAACGACAGATTTTTGAGAAACCTTTCATGGCAATTGTATTTACTCTTAAGAGTTTTTGCCAGAAATCCGCTGAAAGGAAGTCGCAGAAGAAAATTTTTTTCATAATTCGTTTAGTTCGAGATGTCTGACCTGGGGTTTGAACCGAGGTCGCACATCTAATAAGCCAATACATACATACAACATAACTAACAATATATTAGTATTTTATGTGATTTTATTCTCATTTATAAACTTTACTTTGGTGCTCAATTTTTGTAACAAATACGCTCATTTTGCTTTTAAACACTCTTATGCAAAAAAAAGCACTATAATGCATTGGATTTGTTTTAATTTTCTACTTTTCTGGTAACCTTAATAGACGACCTTTCGTCTAAGCTTTGAGCGTGCCGTCATTTTAATTTCGTTTTCTTTAGTCATTTAATTGGTTACATCTGTTGTCTGTCTGTCTCTCTGTATCTCTGTATTGCAACAAATGTTGTTACTTTTTGTTCTTTTTTTTTGTACTTTTTCCCTAAAACTGAATACAATCCAAATGTAAAATATATTGTAAATATATTTAGCCGACAGATTATTGGCAAATGAAACTTTTAAAGTTACAACAATAAAGAAAAAAAAAAAAAGTAGAAATTTGAAGAAAAACGAAATGAAATGCAATAAAATTTTGAAGAAAACAACAATATTGCAACATGCTACCCGCATAGTATTATATGGTAAGCCACACTAATGTTCCCACTGCAGACTTGGAATCACTGTTGTTATGTCTGGTACATGCCGAATGGAAAACAAACGCGAGAAAACAACCGCAACAACACTAAGTAATGGAAATAGAAAAACCGTCATCCGTTTTGTTTACTCGTACATCTTTTAGCGGTTTCGCGCCCAATTTCAATTTTGGTTACTCTAACTTTTGTTGTTTTCTCTTCTTTTCACTTTTTATTTCTTTTTTGGCAAGAAAATTTGTAACTTTTTGTGGTTAATATACGATAGCATATAGCGTCGTGCATTTGTAACAAATATTACCAAGAAAAATTCATTCATATTCGTACATACATACATACATACGTAGAGTTTAAGGTGACATCACAAAACAAACTGTTCGTTATTTTTATTGACAATTTTGTATTCAAAAGGAAGTTTATAAATTCTTTCTAACGTAAAAACGATTTCGTGGTAGTAAAGTGAGATGAAATAAATAAAAAAACAAACATTTTCTATGAACGGAGTGACACACGTCGTCTAATGGCATAGGTAGTTACAAAGATTACAGAGCGTTATAAGAAAAGAAGAAGGGCTAAACAAATCTCGGCAGGAATGTAAGCTCTAAGGTACCTTAGGAAGGGAGATAAAAGCACTAAGAATAGTTAATTAGTAAAAGCCTAAATCTGATGATATTTCCCATAGTAGCGTATTTGGAGCTCAGAAAACACACTTGTGATCTTACAGAAGCCAATGCACCCATTACGACTGACTGTTTGGTGCGGTTTGTAGAGTGGAGGCATCATTGGCCCATATTACTTTGAAAATGAGGACGGCGCAACCATAACGGTCAATGGAAACACCTACTGCACTATGATAATCGATTTCTTTGTACCAGTTCTTCATGGTATTGATGTAAACGATATTTGGTTTGAACAGAATGGTACAACTTACAACAAATCTTATGCCACAATCGATTTATTGCGTTAAGCATTTGATGGCAGTTTAATTAGCCGAAATAACGAGGTCAATTGGCAGCCGATAAGCTTCTATTTAACACTATTGGACTGTGGGGCGCCATTAAAGAAAAGTGTTATGCAGACAATCCAAAGACAATTGAGGATTTGAGATACGACCTCATACACTCGAAAAAATGCACGAAAATTAGTCCGATCGAATAAAGTATTGTGAGGCCAGCTGCAACAGCCATATAAATAAAATAATATTCCATTGCTAACTGGAGTAATAATATCTCACTGGATTTTATTTCATTTGTTTCATTGGATTATTAAATTTAAATTTTTAAATGGCCCACGCTATAGATTGACGACCACCATTTAAGTGGAACTTATAATCGAACGTTTCATGTGAAAGATATTTTTACGTTAACAAATATTTTATTTATTATTCACGATCGAGCTAACCATCGGTAGTTTATATATTCTGGCCTTTCTTGTTATATTTTCCTACATCTCAACTTGAGCGGCACAATCCCTTCGATTCTGGTTCTTAATCTTGATTCTTCTTGTTCAAGTGTCAATTAGAGCGTATCTTAAAGTGCATCATTTGTTTTTGCAATGGTAATGAGGGTTCTTCTTTATCCTAAGACAGTCGTAGATAAGTATTCTTTAGGCAACAGAGCACACTGAATGGAAATGTCAATTAAAAATTTATTTGTTTATTTATTTAAACCCATTGTAACGAAAAAATAAATTTTTAACAACTTTTCACATTACTTTGGTGATTATAAATAACAAAAAAAAATTTTTTTTTCAACAACTAACAATTTGAAAAATAAAAAAATTTCTTTGTTTTTTAACGGAATTCAAATTAAAAAAAAAATTGAAAAATAACATATTGCCGCACCTTATTTATTTTAAAATAAATATTAAGAAGAGTACAGCCGTTAGAGTTCACATAAAAAGCCAGTAAATAAATAAAAATTTCTTTCTTCAATACGATAATGTGCATTGGAAGCTTTGGTCCCCAAATAAAAAAAGCCTCTATAAGTAGGAATCAATATATGTGGCCTTTAGTAAGTACTGCAACAAAACAATAAAATTTTCAACTTTAACATGAACGCAGGCAACAAAATAACGTAAATAAACAGACAAACCGATAGACAGACAATCAAATAAAGGCTAAATGAATAAAAAAAAAAGTCTTATTTTATGGACGGGGATAAAACTTTGGCCAAAGCGAATCTTCCAGCCAGCCAACTGTAATTGTCTGCTCATTAAGACTTGTTTCAAGTCGTTTAACAACCAGTAAAACGGCTTTAAAACTTTTTTATGCAATAACAATGACAACCGTACTCATGTAATAATGAAGATGATGCTGGTTTAGTTAGTTTTATAAAAAAAAATTTTTTTTCTTGCAAACTTTTTAAAGTAATTTTGTAATAAAGGAATATGTTGACGATGATGATGATGATCATGATGATGAAGCTGACTATGATGGTAATGATGATACTTCAATATGTGGTAAGGTGGCATCTTGTGGCACATCTTTTTGGCAAAAAAAAAAGGTTTTGTCCGCATACCAACCTGCTTTGAAAACAATAACCAAAAACAATTTCATACAACAACACAACTGACGACTAACAATCCGAAAGACATGTTAAAATAATGCTGCTTCTTATAACAAAAAACAAAGAAAAATTTAGTAAAACAGGGATTAAATTTAAGCATATAAAATAAACATAAAAAAAACACACACACACAAAAAGCCTGAATACATCTTTACAAAATCATATTAAAGCATCTTTGATTATGTAAGTTTCGTATTTTTTTTTTTATTTGGAAAAATAAATTAATTGTACAATTATAAAACTAGAAATAAAAATAAAAGACCGCGTTTTCATAAATTATTAATATTGGCCGAAAAAACAAAAAGGGCCAGTAGTTTTTTTCACTACAATTGTTATGGGAAAGTTATTTTAAAATCTGTTTTATGTCAGCGCTCAAGGATAAAATGGTATATGGTAACGTTGAATTGCATTTATTTTCATAAATAAAGCAGACATACACACTCACACATGAAATGCCATTAAATTAAGGCACAAAACAAAGTACAACTACAAACTAACGTTATATGGGACTCAGTTTCAGTCCAATATTTAGTGTAGCTGTTATCGATATAGTTGCCGTAATCTAGTAGGTAGTGTGTTGGCTTATTAAATGTAAAGGCCTCGGTTCAAACCCCAGATCAGACATCTCCAATAAGACGAAATATGAAAACAAATATTTCTTTGACGGCTTCCTCTGAGCAGAATTCTGGCAAAAACTCTGGGAATAATTAAAATAAAATTGACATGAAAAAGTTTCTCAGAAATATGTCGTTGGGAGTCAACTTTAACTTTAGTAGGTCTCACCATTTATGTATAAAATTAACACATACAACATAAGTGCTGTGACGAACTGGGTAGTAACCTATCGATACATCGGAACAAATTGATTTTTTTATTAATCAACATCGATAACTTACTGACAGATCGAATGGCTTAAAGTACCCTCTTTAACTGTCGCCTAGACAATAAAATTAAACTCTCTGAGTTTAGATAATGCTTCGCAAAGAGAATGAGAAATAAAAGTAAGTAGAGGCTACATATGGTTTTAAGATAGGGATTACTTTAAAGTATACATATATGAGATATTCAGAATCAATGAAGAATCTCACTTTCAAGCCAAAGTTAGCATCATCGAAAGATGTGTTCATTGTTCGTGTGTGACGTTAAAAACGAATAATAAAACGCATTTAATGGCACCCTTGTATATTATCACAAACTGCAGACGACATGGAATTGATGAAATTCTTCGTAATATTGTATGTTATATCTTTTCATGATATTATTAATTTATTCTTCGCAGATTTAAACATTTTTCTTAGTTAGGCAGTCATCAGGACGTCTCGTGAGAATAGAGAGAGGAGAAAAGTGGAACAATTTGAGTGCTCGTATGATAAAATTCTTCGTAATATTGTATGTTATATCCTTTCATGATATTATTCCTTTATTCTTCGCAGATTTAAATATTTTTCTTAGTTAGGCAGTCATCAGGAGTCTCGTGTGAATAGAGAGAGAAGAAAAATGGAATAATTCGAGTGCTCGTATTAATATAACTCGAACAGACCTATTATTATTAATTGTTATTATATTGCATTTAATTGTTTCTCCAACTGCAATCTACAAACAATGTAATTGTGCACACATTAAATACATAATTTAACTTTGGGTCTCAAATACACATAAATATTGTATAAAATTAGTAATAATTAGCAATTGATAATGAAAGAGTTCAATGTTATAAAGCCA
The DNA here is from genome assembly GCA_005959815.1 of Sarcophaga bullata. Lineage (NCBI taxonomy): Eukaryota > Metazoa > Arthropoda > Insecta > Diptera > Sarcophagidae > Sarcophaga > Sarcophaga bullata. Next base: position 259,399 of record QOCX01000028.1, on the reverse strand, counting down.
GCACACAAAAAATAAGAAATATATTTATTTCAAACGAAAAAAAAATCCCAAAGACATCATGCCATATTTGACTGTCAATAGCACGAAAAGTCAAAAACGTCAACTTTAATACGTTAAAAAATTACTGTCAGGCCTAAAGGATTTCATTTGAAACATTTAAAAAGTTTAAAAATCGCCAACTTTCTTTAATAACAATATTTATTATAACAATCGGTTGTGGTGAGAATGATGATGATGATGATGAATGTCGTGATTAGCAAATCTAAAAATAGCAACATTTGCATGTTTATGTATATATTTCTTAACATATTTTTACTATTTCTATTTTTTATTTTGTCTTTTTCTTACTAAGACTTCTTTATTTACAAAATAAATAAAGTTAAAAAATGCAAAACAATGAAAATAATGAAGAAAACAAAACACTTTTGATTTCAATTGCACATGCGCGCAGCCTTTAACGCAACAACACAACATTTTGCAGATAAAACACCGGTTAATATTTTTTTATTGTTTTTTACTTCTTGTATGCTAGATCTGCTTAGCAACATGTTGCTAAACATTTCATTCATATAGGCTTTATAATGGACAGAAACAAAAGGCATTTTTTAAATGCTATGTTTGATGTTATTGCCATGGTGTGCTGCTATGGCTAGGCTGCTGTTGGTATTTCATACATCTTCAGTTAATTTTTTTTTCTTAGTAAAAATTATAAAAACAATAACAATAACAACAGAAAAATATATACAAATTTAAAGTCAGAAAGAAAAAAAAAATGAAAAAAATGAAAAAAAATGAAAAAAAAACTCATGATTGTTTCATGATTTTTTATGTATGAATTTTAAAGTTTTTCTTTTGCTTCTTCTTGTACCGCATTTCAGGGAAGTACCGCTCAAGACTCACTTTCAGTCTGCAACGAACATTCAAACGGTCGAGTTGCTTCAAACGGTTGACTTTTAATTTGAATTCATTCGCTTTTCTTAGAAAAAAAAACTGTTATAAATTTGAATTCTTTTTTTTCTGTTTAACTGTTTTTGTTTAGTGCCAGTGTTGTTGATTCTCGTTTACAATTTAAAGAAATCGTTTTCTTTTTAACGAAATTGTATAAAATCTCCATCAGATTGATAATAAATAATTAACAACTTTTATTTATTTATTTTTTTTTTCAGTAAAATTCGTATAACTAAAGTGTTATTTAATTAATTTAATTAATATATTTGTGATAAAAAGAAAATTTTATAAAAAAAACATTAAAAAACTTCTTTCAAATATTTATTTCTACTTTTTCTAGGTGAAACTTTTTGTACAAACAAAACAAAATAAAATTTTTTAAAACGAAAATAATAAAAAGTCATATTGTGAAGGAATTTTAACAATTAACTTTAATAAATCAGTTTGGATTATTTGATTAAATATGCATATGGTAAGTGTATAAAATGTTAACCTGATCTTAAAAACTCAGCAAATTTTATGTATTAAAAAAAATCAAAAAATTGTTTAAGAAACCTAAGCTATTAAACCTTAGTTAACAAATACTAAAAAAAATATCCTATAAATCGTTAATAGTTTTTAAGAAAAATCCTTTTAATACTTACTTAATACTTACTTTTTAATTTTTGTTTTAAAATAAATTATTTAATAAACTGGGTAAACATACGTAAGGATAATTACAAGTATTTTCAAATTTTCGGACCTTCGATTTATTTTCGATCTTAATTATTGCTATCTGTCGTTATAAACCTATATCTGCTTAATATAAAATCAAGTCGATATGTACCAAGTTGATCTTTATTCATCGCAAAAGTCTACTTTGATGGGAATTTCTCGATCTCTGCGAAATTAAAACTTATAGCCTGCAGGGATCAAAACAAATGATTGCAGTCATATTGTTAAGGAGAATGTACCATACCCTCCCAGTCAAATCTCTTATTTACAGCCGAGCCTTGAAAGATTGTTATGATAAAACACAACACCTTTCTGTTGATTGCATCTCCTGCTTCAATCTCTTTATTTGTTGAAAGTAGAGATTAAAAACTATCGTCTGACCAAATTGTAGAAACTTAAAATGAATAATTCGCTTACAGTCTTGCCAGACACACAGCATTAAATATCATTGTGCTAAACCAGGCTTTGCCATTGACTCTGAACTTCACCTTGCTTTGTCAATGATTTTTTTTCGCTTATTTTTACATATTGTTTCCTCGTTCCAAATTATACGCTTTAGAATTGGTTCGATTTTAGCCGCGAATTGCAGAATGATTTTCGACCCATTAACTGTTTCACTCTTAGTTTAGTTGCTACCAAAACATGAGGCTTGCCATGTGTTTGGTGATGAATGTCTACTTCCCTAGCAGCGTCTACATTACTTATATGATGGGCTTTCTTTCTTAATAATTTCCACAATTTCATTGACTTGTTTAGTGACTTGTTTCACTAGTAAAACTAGTTTCTCACACCATTAATGTTGTGTGTGTTAATTTTATACCAGAGTGGCAGGATCTACAATTTAAAGTTCATCCCCAAATGACAGATTTTTGCGACAATTTTTATAGCAATTTTATTTACGCTCAGAGTTATTGCAAGAAATATGCTGAGCGGAAGTCGTCGAAGCAAAATTTTTTCTGAATACGTTTGGTTGGAGATGTCTGACCTTGGATTTGAACCGAAGTCTTACGTCTAATAAGCCAACACACTACCTACTAGACTATGGAGAAGCTTGATCTCAATCCTGACTAAGGATGTATGTATACATACATGCATGTATGTAGCTTCTTTAAATGACTCGAACTATTTTTTGACTATCCATGTAATCTAATTGATTTATTGACCATATGAATTCAAATATTTTAAAAGCACTTTTATACAAAAAAAAAACAAAAAAAAATTATTAGCAATAATGAACATGTTATTGGTTTATTTATATGTCAGTATGAATTATAAACTTTTAATCTTTTAATCTGTAATTTGCAACTACCTTAAGATAAATTATCATTTACCATTGACCATTATTATTGGAATTATTGCGATATTGAATTGAATTTACAAAAAATTGTTGAAACCATGCAATCATGAAATTGGGTAATAGAAAAAAAACATATTAAAACTGAAAGTCAACTTATTTACTGCAAATGACTGGACTATTGTCACACGCTTAAACATTAAAATGTCTCTGGATATCTTAAAAAATTAAATCATAATGGAAATTATACGAAAATTAAATACAATAAGCATTTGATGTAATGAACGTAAACAAAAACAAATATCAAATAAAACCAACTCCCACAATTAATGTTAAACATGAATGATTATGATTGTAAAACAAAACCATCAAAAGAATTGATATTGTACTCCCCTATTGATGTTAATTTTGAATTTTGTTGTGTTGTACATGGTAAACTTTTACTAAAACGTATTTAATTAATTGCTTAACAAAATGGTTAATAATTACAATTAAAGTTGCATTTATAAAAGTGAATTGAAATTTTATTTGCTTGAAAGTTTGACAATCAACTATAAAACGTACTCTGAGGGAGAAAGGCCAATAAAAAGCGTAGTGGAGAGGTTATATTGGAAAGGTTTAATGGAAAAAATGAAACAGTAGGACACTGTAATTTGTTTATTGCAGTGTATAATGTTGTTAAATTAAATTTTATTTTTATATTGCATTTGATACTTAAATTCCAAAGAAATCTTGTATTATTGCATTAGAAGTGGTAGTGCGAGTTATTTGAAATCAAGATTTAATAAAAGTTTCTAAAATTTAAAAAAAATAAATTTGAATTCATTTAATTTTCGATTGATTGCTTAAATACTTCCTTGTTTTGAGTGATTTTTAATTATGGATCGATTTGATACAAATTCAGCTTAGAACTAATGTAGCTTTGCTAAGTTCAACTACTGTTTCACTTCTCCTAAAACAGAGCTCTCACAAAAACGTGCTGATGTCTATTGATTTCAGCATAAAACCTGTGTTTAATTTAAGAAATATTCAAAATGGTTAATCAAAGCAATTTCTTTTTAGCTGATCATTTTTAATGTGGTTATCTAACTAGGCAGATTGTATTCAAATAATTCAGTATGTTTGTATGTATGTCTTGAAAGTTTTCTAATACTCAAGGATTTTAAAGTATTTCGGTTAAAAAGTTAATGCCCTCTTGGAAGTCGTCCAAAATTGTTTAATTGCTAATGGCGTTTGGATAAACGCTTTCACTAATTAATTTTTGTTAATATTCCAATTTATTAACTGTTAATGCTACAGTAAGCCAAGCAATATCCAGGTTCAAATCTGGGAAAACCAAAAAAAAAAAAATATTGCATGAAGGTTTTTGAATGAAAAAAAGGAACTGAATTCCTTGCTGCTACACCCAATACAGCAGGCTAATAGATTTCCACAAAGTTGATATACATCTTGTCTAAGCTTCTCGAGAAACTTTTGATGATAAAGCCAGTTCTTATTCTTTATGACACCAACAAGTCAACAGTTTGCGTAGAAAAACACATGGTATCATCGAGCAGACCTGTAAGGACGTCTAAGGCGGCAGGAAAACATTTTCGGATAAAATATTCTGTTCTGCAATATTCGCCGAAGTGTTATACGCTGTCAACAAATTGAGGCTTCCGGTTTAATTTAGTTTTAAATCATTATCATCTCATCGACAAGTTACAACTTCCATATTTACTTGACTAATCTCTCGTTTATTATTAGAGATCGATTATTTAAAGAGCTTCTAGCCTATCGTAGCTGGAACACCACAGGGAATTATTTTTGAGCCGATTTCCTATTTGTTTTATATGTCGATTGTGTCACTTTCTGGTCACACCCTTATGTGATACCTACCAAATCATATTTTTTTAACAATAACTGTGCATTTGTGAAACTTTTACTGTGTCTAAAGGAACGTGTTCTACCATTCGTATTAACAACCTAGAAATGTTTCAACATTCTAAAGTATTTATGGCTATAGAAAAGCTGGAGGATTGAGTTAGATGTAAAGTTGGCCTAGGAATGACATACTACTGCTTAGCCATCAATTTTAATATAATACCCTGGTTTACAAACATTAGGCATAGTTTCTAACATCGAAAGTTTGTGAAGTAGCCAAAACAAAATTTTGCATATGACAACCATTTCTTCTTGGTACATTAAATTAGTACTTTTAGAACTTTTAGCATTGTTAGAACAGAAATTGACAAATGTACAGAAAAATATTTCAACGGGCTTGAATAATATCTAAGCATCTTAGACTACAACATTTTAAGTTGCTGTGATCAGCGATATTGTTGACTTCATTCCACACAGAGGAATATCTTCTAGAAAATATTTTTAAATAGCGTTTGCTGAATATAAATAAAAAAAATACTTAAAAAAAGTAATGATAACCCTATCATTCTAGAACCTTTTAAAACAAAAAAACCTCGTCTAATGAAACTGAAAAAAACCAAAGGAATAATAAGAAGAGTAGTAGATTTGCTTTGGAACAGCCCTATGTTGCATAATGGAACTGCTTCCAAGTGTGGGGTATCCTACCATCAGACTTAACTGAACATAACTTCATTATTTGTCCGGTCAATGTATTTGTAAATACTTTAAACATTCTCTTTTAATTTAAGCTGCCTATTTCATGTACGTATATATATATATATATACGTACTCATAGACCTTATTAATGTATATGTATATGTAATCATGCAACATATGCAACATATGTACGGATTAAATCACTATCAACATTTCGAATGTCTTTAAAATGGGTCACCATCGGCCAAAGAAAACTATCCAAGAAGAACTCAATAAAAGTAATCTTCAAAAAATGCTGAAATAATTATAAAAATTAAAATTGTGAATGCTTTGTTTATTATTAATTACATTACTTAACATTATTTTTCTGTTTTGTTTTTGTTTTTTGTTTTCTAAACCCGTCAAACTGGAAAGGACTCATTGGTAAAAGGCAAAGAAATTTTTAAAGATTTATAAATACATACACATTGCACATACATACGCATAAATTTATTAAGTTTTCTTTAATAATACCACAAACTGCTGGCATTTCTTGGTTAAAATCTTTAACACTGCAATTGAATGACGTCCATAATGATGGATTTATGTAAGAGCGTCACAGTCTTTGTAATTATAATGAATGATTGAAATATTTGTTCATAATTTCTTTAATTGCTTTTTCCTTTTAATATTAAAAGATAAATACGATTACGCAGTTGTAAAGTTTAGTTTTTCTATTTTTTTAATGAAGTTTACATAACTAAAATATTTTTTAAAATTAGTTTAAAAATTTTATATGACAGTGTTTACTTGTAATGGCAATAATGTTGAGGGGTCATATATTTCTGATATTTGAAATAAACTTTATTTAGATTTTATAATTTTCGAATTACCTGTTCTTAATCCAATAAAAGACTTCAGGTGTCGAATTCTTCGGCTTCATTTCATCTTAACTGCAAATCTCAAGAGTTTAATCATTTCATAAATTTCCTTCTCTTAATTTATGTGGCACCCAAAACTTGGTGCTTCTTTGTTTATCCATCTTCCTTCAAATGGTTGATAGCTGTTTATTGATGCAATGTCCACTCTGTCTATATATCTTCCAAATTTTATCAATTTTCTGGTAATTGGTACGTTAGAACGAAAAGGAGCAAATCATTTCGAAGCTGTTTCTCTAGTTACTGAAGTTACAGGGTATCTTTATAATGTCTCCTCCAAGCCTTTGACCTGAAAAACTTCAGCACGCTGCTTGGTGTCAACAAAGACAATTCTCTGCCCAGCATCTGATATACTCCCAAGTAATTCGTTCGAATCATCAAAGGATCCTTAAACCTCTTATGTATGAAAAGAGTATTTGCTTCTCTTTATATTCTCCTGCTTTGGATATAACTTTCCAAATATTTCCCACAATCCACAGAAAATTTTTAGCTCCCTTAGTGACGTGGAAGCTCTCCTCCCGAGCTCATCTGCCTGGTCATTGTCGAGTATGTGCTCATGATCTAGAATCCAGCAAAGTGTGTGACTCTATATTTCCTAGGTAATTGATTTACCTTTCCCAGATAATACCATACTATGTTTGATTTATCCTCACAGGAGTTGATTGTTCGAATGGCGGACTAGCTATCAAACTATATTGCTGTGTCTCATCCTTTGTACCTCCTTTCCAAGTTAATCTTTTGATGGCATCGCCTTCCACTTGCAAAAGTTGCTCAAGTTTCCTCATGAGTGCGGAATATTTTATTCTAGGAGCAAAAATCTTCCTCTCCTGTTTTAAAAGAGTAAGCTTCTAGATTGCCCAACTCACTTTTGTTACAAAGTCTTGATGTAAAGCATCTGCCAAAATCATAGAGTCTACTGGTGCTGCCTAAAGAACAATTAAAGAGAGAACTGTAAGCCACGGGATTCACACATAAGGGCATGGGATCTCTTAATAAATTGTGTTTTAGACTTGTCTGCCATTATCTTAACCATTAGCATCAAAACTCTACCATGTGCAGGGGTCTGAACTCTAATAGAATTTCCAGCGTTGCTGTGGAACAGAGTTTGATTGCGCTTATTAAACTAACAATCGTTTATCTCTGTACTACGATGTTCAACTCCGTTTGGGCTATCTTCAGATTTATTTTGTCTTCTCAGACAATGGCTCCACAGATCACTGTTGGTTTGAACAGCATTGTATATGTCCAGGACATAATTTCTGGGTTATTTCTCCAGATTTACCCTGCAAACCTTTTGCATATCATTATGTAAGTCATTGGCATTTTCTTTATTGCATTTTTTAAATGTCAAATGTTTTTAAATTTTTTTAAAATGTATTAAAACACACACCGTCAGCCACGGATTTTATATTCCACTTTTGCTTTTATTTGAAAATTTCTCCGGAAAACTTTATGCTTTAAACAAATAATTTTTATGCTTTTAAAATGTTATTTTGTATTTATTTTTATTTTTGTTATGCTTTTATTTTTTTTTTTATAAGTTTTCAATTTTTTACACACAAAACTCAATGTTTGCCGTTACAATGCCTATACATAAGTATTGTGTTTATTGCTTCACTATATCTGCCTTGGCTTGGCAACATAAATAAACATTGAATGGAAAATTAATGCCATTATTGCTTATGTGCTTATGTACTTATTTATGCATATACGCACATACTTTAAACATAAAACATAAATAAATATGTACGTACATACGTATGTTGTAACTGATTTTTGTTTTAAAAAATTTCAAATTTCATTCATTTTGGATTTTTATGCTATTAACGGCTGTAAATTTTCTCTGTGCACAGTACTCTGTATGTGTTTTCTTTTTTTTTTTTTTGGTAGTTTTATGTAAATGCAAGTAAGTTTGCATGCTTCTTAATCATCATTCATAAATTTATTATTCATTTCATGGATTTTATGTAATTACGCACACTCAACTGCATCGTTATTGAAGTATGTCTCTCTGTACTCAGTTTTCTCGTTAAGGCATGTGTTTTCATTTTAGCATTTTAGGACTTTAGGAGCTTTTCTTGTTCTCCCTTTGCTTTTTGAAATTTTTTAAAAAGATTTTAAGAGACTATTGACGAAAGTTTTTAAAAGTTTTTTTTTTATCGAAATATTACTCGTTTTTTAAAATTTGTAGGATGTACTCAAAACAAAAGTTATTGTGCTTAGTTCCGATATATTTCAGGACATCATTGCCATGATTGAAATGTAACAACTGCGTATTATTTTTCTTCTCTTTTATTATTCTTTGGGCCAACTATTCATCCATCGATTGCATCACCGTTCATCCAATTCGGTCAAAAAATTGTAAAAAAAAAATTATTTGAAACACTGATTGCACAAGGCAATATCGAATTAGTTGTCATTTATTCAGTCTATTGTGTCAAATCACAATGTGCAGATCTCCCATTCAATAACACGTGCAAATAGTAAAATTGCTTGAACAAAATGGCTGTTATGTACGAGCAACGTACCCCGTGAAAAATCATCTTCAATTATTTTGAATTAGGAACGATACCAAATTGACATGAAATCGAACAGCATCCAATACAAATCGAAAAAACCACAGTTTGATATGAGTATTAGATTGGCAGCGTCACTGGTCCATACTTCTTTAAGAACAACGCTAAGGAGGCCATCTCTGTTAATGACAAGCACCGATGAATGCCAAATTCTTTTGGTGTGAACTGAATGGCATGGACGCCAATAACATGTCGCTTCAACAGGACGGTGCAACGCGGCATACAGATTTTGCCACATTGACCATACTGCAAAAGCGATTTGACAGTATGGTCATCTTATGTAGAGGTAATGTAGGCCGTGTTATCTGACCCCGTTAGACTTCTTCTTGTGAGACTTTCACAGATGTATGCGAATAAGTAACAAGCTACGTCATCGATCAAATTCAGCCTGATTTATGTGACAGAGCCATAGAAAATTGGGTGTTTCGATTGATCTCCAAGCAGAGGAACCATAGTGTGCATTTGAATGATGTTATATTCCGCACATAATCATATTAATTGGTCTCTCAAACAAATAAAAACTTTCGATTTCAAATTTGAGAATATGAAATGCTTAAAAAAGATTCGATAAAAATTAACTAAAAAAATTACAAAAAAAATTCGAAATATTGTCAAATTTTTTCGTGTGCTCTTCTTAAGTGGTGAAATATGAGTTCGGCGATTGTTAGAATTTTATTTTTAGTGTACAGTTTCTTTTGTCGCTCACTGTATGCACAACGATATTCGCTGCTGATATTCACATTTATAAGCGTTAATGGAAACTCTAAAAAAGTATTCTGAAAATTATCAGAATACGTACGTATTCACGATAGGAAAAATAGAAAATTGGAATCACCATGACTATTGTCTATGAAAAAATATATGCTTCAATGTATGGTTTACAGTGACGCAACTTAATACTAAAGACCAATATAAAGGGTACAACCCTAAACAACGTAAACTATAGCAAAACAAAACACAATCGGAATGGCCACTTACGGCCTGTTGGATGTTAAAAACTCGCACATTACTAGGATCTCAATGTTCTGTTGGGTACAGTCAAGGAAAAAAGTCTACAATTAAGAATGTTTAAACACAAAATCGAATATAAAAAATAAAAAATCAGCAAGGAAAAAAGTCTACATACAACGGTGTGTGTAGACTTTTTCTGTGACTAAATATATAAATTGTCTACAACGTCACATCTTATACTGTACATGCTATGAACGCTTTAGATAAGAATATTTATTCTTCAAATGGCATTGAAGACTAATTCAAAAAAAAAAAAAATAATCAATAAAAAAAATTATTACAGATTCAGTTTTCATCTTGCATTTGTTTTTTATTTAAATGATACTCCCACTATTATGTTTTCATTTATAGTCTGTAAAACTATGATCATATCAACTAAAGAAGTAAATACAAACATTAACGTAAACTTAATCTCTGCTATCTTATAGCATTTTAAAATTGAGAGTATGCTTCTAAATGTGCACAGCATTACAATAACTTTTTGTTCGTTGACTCTTCCCATTGTAAGTGAATAAATTTAGTTCAGAAGATAATAATAAAAATAATAGTCTTAACATAATTTTTCAAAATGTGTAACATAATTTACAAACATACATTTTTAATATTTTATTTGTTTTGTTTTTTTTTTTTTAATTTTACGCTTATAATTTAATTGTTCAAAGGAAATTTAACATTCGTTACACTTGGTTGCAAAAATAAAAATAAAAAACAGAAAAAAATGGTTTTTGCAGCGAAAAATAAAATTTTCATAATTTTTGTTTTTGTTTGTTTTATGTCTTCTGAAGGGCATTACTAATTTCATATAATTTAGTTGGTATAATGAAAATGTCATGTCGTTTATTTATTCATTTTTTTTTTGTTTTATCTTAATTTAATTAAAAACATTAAACAATAAAAATGGTTTTTTTTCTTTATTCGTTGCATTCACACTTAAATAATGCCCTTAAGACCACTTAAATAGTTAAATATAAACAATAAAATTGACTTACCTTGTTGTTATATTGTTGTTACGAATCTATTGTTGAACTGGAGAAAAAAAAAGAAGCCAAGTTAAATGAGGACTGGGTCTTGTTATCAAGGCAGCGTATAACACCTGGAATTGAAATTGAATTGTTCAGAAATTAAATGAAAGACAAAATAATGCTACTGTGCCATCTTCTTGTCACAGAAACCATTTAAGTGTTGTTGATTCAAAAGTAACAAAATTTAAAAAAAAAATAAAACAATAAAACACTTAAAACAACAATAAATTAAAAAACTTAAACAATAAAGTTTGTTGCTTAAATCTTTTGTTAGCTAAACAATGAGGTTTGTTTCATAAAGTCTTTTAATTTGTCAAAGAATTCTTTGTACGGGTTTTAACATTATAAAATATTTCATTTTTTTTTTTTTTTGTTAAGTTTCTAAAAGTATTT
>QOCX01000028.1:235132-247944 GCA_005959815.1 Sarcophaga bullata | reverse complement strand
AGAAAAGTCATAAAACTATAAAATTCCTGAAAAAAAACAACAAAAAATAATAGTTTCCCTTTTTTATGGCCAAAAAGATACTTTTACATGCGAATTATTACCACGAGCTACGTGGTGAATAAGGCATTACCTCATAAATAATCCATCATAATGTAAACTGGTAAGAAAAAAAAATAAATTTTTTAAATAATAACTCTCGAACAGTTTTACATCATAGTTAACCAAAAAAAAACAGAAACAAAAAACCTATGGCCACCACAATAAAAGCTTTAAAAGCAACAGCAACACCACAAACTTCATGACTGAACACATCAATATACAAAGAAAAAAAAATAAATAAAAATAAAAAAAGGAGAAAAAATAAAAAGAAAATAAAGTCCCAATCAAATACTCAAAGCAAAAAACATGCATCTCATCCTCTGTGTCATCAACAGCTTCTTTTGTAGAGTGTAAAATTTTGTTAATCTGAAGATGAAGCAAAAGAAGCTGTTGCATTACAAGCTGAACATTTTTGATTTTTTTTTTTCTTTAAAAAAAAAAATTGTCTTTTTTGTTGAAAGTTACGTTTACGTGATTACAATGTTGTTTCAAGTACCACCTATAAGGGGGTATTGTGTGTGTTTAAAGTGAAACTTCAATTTTCATAGTCATATAATGCCATTGACATTGCTTTTAGGTTTCCATCAATGAGCTAAGCATAGGAAAAAGAAACATTATAATTTTTTTTTGTTTGTTTGTTTTTAGCCTGTAATCAGTAAAAATATTTTTCTTTCAAATTCATACAAAATATTTAAAGTTTTTCGTGTTTTTTTTTCATGTGATTTTACTTCCACAATAATTTTATTTCTTCGTTTATAATACTGCATCTGTTGTTTTTTTTTTTATATGAAATATCTTTGGTAATAAAATGATTTCGTCAGATATTTACATTTAATTGTCGAATATTTTAATCAAGGTATGTTTCCTTATTCGAATATTTGTAAGTAGATTTGATGAATAAGAAATGAAAAAAAGAATTTTAAATTAAATTATGAATGGGCTATACTATCACAGCCAAATCCTCTTGCAATGTTAATGTGTACGAAATATTCATTTTCTTGATAGTGGTAGGAAGCGCAAGGGTTGACGGAAACGAACACTTTCTGTGACACTCCTAATATTCCGAAGAAGACACTATGCCAGATATAACTCGCCTCAGAGGACTCGACTGCAAGAAGCGATCTTAAACTTCTTATAGAAAGTAAGGTGGTATTCATAATACTGAGCGCACAGCAAACCTACATGGTGGTGTATGTGAAAAAGCATAAGATGCTACCGTAAATTAGTAATGAATTTCAATCTAGAGTTAATATGTCTTCTGATTCGTGTTGACTCTTAACCAAAAGAGAACGAAACCGGTCATTTTTCCTCATTTCGCCTAGACAATTCTGTCGTCAAGTCTTCCACACACACAATGTTTGTAGATATTGGCAATCGAATGAGAAGTATGAGACTACGTGCGCTAAGGTGCCTGAAGGCACTGAAAACCTTATTCAGAAATATTTTGTAAAAGATCTAAATTATTGGATGATATTATGTCGTAAGGAAATGTTTTCATTTATACTCTTATTCGTGTTAGTCGGAACTATATGAAAGCCTTGGCAAAAGTTTAGCTGTTATTGATAAAATTATACAAGAGCACGCAAGTAAATCGATTTGTTCTCACTTACAGCAGCATAGTATTTTGAGAAAGTTTTGCTAGAGCAATTTTTAAGGAATTCAAATACTCCTTCCGATAACAACACGACCAACAAAGAACTTTATGTGATAGCCGGATAGTGAAAAATTGGTAACAAGAGGCCATCTTCCGAAGGCCTGCTACACTATCATCACACAATCCGCTTAGTTTTTAAAAATTGATAAATGAAAATGGCAAAAACAACAATAGATTGCCTAGAAACAACATCATCAGTGTTGTTACACTTTTTACTGTTTTCCAATAGGATGCAATACCTGACTTGCTTATGATGTCCATTGTTTATGTTAGGATCAGAGAGCCTATTCGATCGGATTCTCTAAAATACAATAAATCTGATCTCTGTTTTCTTTGAGATTTGGTATCAAACTAGTCAATTTACACAGCATCAACAAGATTAACATAATAAACTAACTGTCAATTGTAATACGAAGTCCATTATCAAGTTGCTATGTTTTCAAAGCCTATAAAAGAGTTATTTTAAGTTCACTGTCATATAATTGAAAAATTATGTGATGAACCAGCCAAAATATTTAAAAATCAACAGTTGACTTTTGTAATTTGAATAAATTGTCATTTAAAACGTATTCTTTATTTACACACTAAAATTGTTTGTGTAAGTTACACAGACCTTAATACAATCTTACACTTAACAGAACTCAAAACTATTAACATTCTGTTTAAATTTATGATATCAGTTGTGGAATAAAATGGTGTCTTTTATTATTAAGTAGTTTGTTGTTGTTTAAAATCGAAATTCAAATCGTAGACATATTGTCTACATGCACTTGATAACTTGTCAACTCCTTGTTTGCATCATAAGCAGGCCGAGGTCAGAGGTATTATAAACTCATAATTTATTTTGGAATTAATTTTCATTTACATTTTTTTTTGGTGTCCAACACATAATCATATCAACAACAATATATTTAATAAGGATTATCATTAATTTTGATTTGATTGAAATATCACGAATCACAACTGCTATGATTTCATCAAATGTAACATGATACCGGCATTGATTACAAATAAAATCAATCAAAATTTAAATATTATTCATATTAAATCGTGTAATAACATCTTTTGAAATCAAAAGAAATAACAATAAAATTATTCATTTAACATCTGATAGCATAATAAAATAATTTATAATACTGTATGTATAATACTGTATCTGATTGTCAACCATTGTGTCAAAATATTCGTACAACATGATGAGATCTTTTGTTCAATAAATTTAATATTTAAAAACTAATAATGAGAATGGACTTAAAACTTTTAAGTCTTTAAATATAAAAATAACACAAAGTATCCATTTAACTTATGGATGGCATAGTAAAGGCTTTATCTGATTGTTAACCATAAAATTTAATCAAACTAAGGCAACTGGTAAGTTGGCATAGCATTAAGCCGCACTATATGGTATACAGAGATTTGGACAAATTTAAATATGTAAGTGTGAATTTATGTTAATGTTTTTAAGCCATTATTTATTTGCATTTGTTTTGTTATCATTAACGGCCTAATCTAGTTATTAGTGCCTGCTAACAAATTTGTATCTTAAGCTCTTAAACTATCAAATCATAGACATTATTTGGTCAAGAAATTTATTTTAAACTTTACAAAACAACCAATGCAAACAAAAAACTCTTAAATGGAAGATCAACTATAAAAGCAAAAAGGCTTAAAGTAATTAAATTATATTTTATGATGATGTAAAACCATTATATTATACTGAACAATAGGGCTTGTATATCTTTGTTTAAGAAAAGCATAGAGATTTTAATTCAAATTGTTTTTACTTGCGGCTGTTAAATATTAAACATAATTCTTAATTAAAAAAAAAATTGAAATCTTCTTTTGAATAACAATTTAATACCAAAGCTAAATAACAATAGTTTTTAAGATTTGAAAACTCTTTGTAACTCATTATGGGAATACAATGAAATTATTTATTTTTCCATAATTTTCCATTTATATGAGAACGCTATCATAAAATATTTAATTGTTTAAAGAAATCAAAATTAAATTTTGTTTTATTGTACATAATAAAAAAAAAATATTTTTAGAAATCTGTTCACACTACTATAAATGAAAATTGCTTTTCAGCAATTTATTATTCGTTATTCAGTCGAGGACGGACATTCATGGGTAACAGATCTAGATGCCTTTAATATGATAACCACCACCTTGACTGCTCTTTTATTCTTTAAGAGTTATTATAATCTACTAATTAAGTAGTCATTATAACCCTTCAGTCTGGATTACGACCTAGCTTCACACACCACCCATGATGTGCTGTGTGTTAATTTTATACATAAGTGGCGGGACCTAAAGCCAACTCTGAATGACAAATATTTGACAAACTTTCTCATGGCAATTTTACTCTCAGAGTTTTACTCTCAGAGTTTTTGCTAGAAATCTGGTGAGAGAAAGCCGTAGAAGAAGTATTTCTTCATATTTCGTTTCGTTGGAGATGTCTGATCTGGAGTTTAAACCGTGGAAACACGTCTAATAAGCCAATATACAAAAGACTCATTCTATGCGATGATAGTAACCTCAGAAAACAAAACAAAATCTTTGAATTGAGGCAGTATGAAGTTGTATGTAAAACATTTGTTTAGTTAATGTTAATATTGAAGCCAATTTGGTTAATTAAGTGACCCTAAGTGTTCCCTTCCGCTTCTTTGAGCAACGTATGACAGTAACACAACATAAATCCTTCCAGACTTATTAAGCAAGTTTTTCCAACTAGGCAGGCGACGAAACTACTGCGGTAACTCATACATAGGACGGTTACGATCTGCCGGGACAAATAACGTGCTCTATGAAAATAAATTAGACGACGTTAACTGATTTGCCCTTTCTTGTAAATTGTATCTTCTCGGTGGAGAGAGACAACTGTCAGTGGCTTCCCAGTTGATTTATGGAGATTAAACTTATTTAATCATGATAATTTTTAAATTTCGCCATTGTGATAAGGCCTAAGTTTGAATCCAATATTTCAGATTCATAATCGAAAGGAAACGAAATGTTTTTTTTTTCTTAATTTTATCACCTAACGAATGCACACTATCTAAAACATTTCATGCAGCATAAACGATAAATAAATACGCCATTGATAGATATATTGATAGATTGATAGATATTTCAGATGACCTGTGAATAGTAAGTTTGCTTATCTGGGCAATAAATACTTTACGTTTAAAAATTTCAAGGTATCTCCAAATGAACATAATAGAAGCATATATGGGTGTAATACGCGCCTAGCCAATAATGTGATCGTATATAAATACAATACAAAAGACGACAACAACAGATCAAAAAAAAATATCAAACTGTTAAGGTCTTTGATATTTCAATAATAAATCATAATTTATTTGTTTCAAATGTTTTTAATTTATTTATCAGCCAATTATTGCTATAGTTTGCTAACAAAAAAAAAAAACCTTTAAACAAATGAACAAAACTAAAAACAAAAACATAAATGATACACATTGTATTCTCATAACTTTAGCGGGGCAGTTTTAATTTGTTTTTTATGATATTTTGATATGAAATTAATGAGATTGATGTCTATCTGTTAACTACTATTAATAAATTTACATTTTTTTTTGTTTTTGGTTTTGGTGCATATTTTATTTAAAGCTTTAAACAAAAGAAATGGCCATTATGACATTGAAATTATTTAATAAATTATAAAAAAAAAATTGTTTTTTTTCTTCATTCTCGTGCGTTTTCGTTTATTTTTTCTTCATTTTTTCATTTTTTTTTTAATTCATTCATGTGAATTCAAAAATGATGGCAGTTTTGTGAATATTATTTATCAAAGTTATGATTGTATCGTATTTATACGAATTTAATTAAAACATATTTCATTCTTTTATTTAGTTGTTGAAGGATTCGACTGTGTGTGAAACTTTTTGAAATTTTTTTTTCGATGCTTGTTTTTGACATCTGATACGGTCGAATGATTTTATTTTTAATTAAAGAAAATAATTTCAAATTTTTATATGAAATATGGAACAACTTTAGAAAATGGTTGTAACGTGGGTTAGAAAGCCTTATTAGAGCATATCTAGCTACGTATGTTGTCAACCATACGCTTTGAATTTTTTAACATCTCTTTTATTGCATATGCAAATTCATTTTTGAAACTTCCTTTTTAATTCCAAACAAAAAAAAAAGAAAATTATAAATTTAAAACACATTTTACATCTTTTTTTTTTTTTGGCTTCTCAAGTTAGGGCAGTAAAATTTATTTTAAACATAGCCTCACAACATCTGGACGAGGCTTATCTTTATGAACACAATCTAATTTTCCTACGCTTTAATTTTGTCCATAAAAGATGTAGCCGATGTCGCCCTACCTTAGATATATCAAACAAAACGAAATATGAAAAATATCTCTTCGACACAAAAACAAGATAGGAGATAATATTCTAGAAGTTAACAGATGAAAAATAAATGAGTTGCAAATATAGCTTAGTTGCCAGGCAGTAGGAGAAAAAAAAAAATGGGGCACGCGAACACTGTTGCTGTGATTGATACTTTTTACCCAGTTTAAGTTCGGAATACTTATTAAAGCTTTTTGACAAAAGTCTAGCTATCACTCTTTTCAACCAACCATTCGGCACATTAACAATGTTTGAAATGGTCTGAAATGGCTTCAGATCTTAAGTCAGTTGAATTTTGTAAGCGTGTTAATTCAAATCTGTATTCAAAATTCGCCTTAGTAATATTCGTGAGATGTTTAATCGTTGAGCGTTGACAGCGGCTTTTATGTAATGTTTTCCGCACAACAAAGTGGGCCCGCAAAGACATGGATTGATGAAATGTACGTACAATTCTTCCGATTTTCAGCACATTTTTTTATTATGGTGACCATAAAAAATTACGATGTACATGAAATGCATTTTGATTTCTTCGTCTATTTTTGTAAAAGGCTTCAACAATCTTAAAGTGCTGCTTTACTGTGTACCTCTTCCTGTTTGAAACAAAGGAATGGTCAAATTGAGGTGAATGAAAAAGAAACTTTATGTTAAGGTGTTACTCACAATTAACATCGTACTGTATGGTTTAACCACACTTCAGAAAACAAATCTGATTTTCAGGATTTAATAAAATTTTATAAAAATTTAAAAACTATCCGTGAGAATTTATATTTAATATACTGAGCCAATATCTGCTTGTATGTAATAAGCAACAACATAACCTCATTTCTTATTAATAATAAATATCAGATAAACTCTGATAAATAGGACAACAGTTTTTAAGAAATGTGAACCGTATCATGTTTAACTTTACCGTTACTCCATTCTTATTAGTATTTTCTTTTTCTTTTTTTTTTTAAACATTTTTATTAAAAATTCAAAATATAATCTTGTGAAACTCATGAAACCTAATTTAAATTGTCTGTGTTTAAAACATTCATACATTTTCCACATTTTTTGTTTTGTATCTTAAGGAGACTAAAGCAGTATGTGCTGACATATGCTATGCTACCTACCAACTGCAGTAGTATGAATATAATACGAATATGATTACAAGTGTAATGTTGATACAAAAAAAAAAATGAATATAGACAGCAATAGTTGTGGTAAAGCATTAGAGCCAAATCGTTAAGATATGTAAAATGAGAAGAGAAGAAATAAAAGAAAAAATAAACAATAAAAAATGATTTATGCTCAATTGACTAAAACCGTTAGCACAAGCCATTGTATACGTACGTAAACAACGTACATATGTATTTTTGTTAAATCAGTCCGTATGAATATTTAACTGGCTGCCGTATTGCTGTAATCGAGTAGTAGTAGTAACATTTGCATTTTAACAGCATCTCAGATTTCTTTGGTTTCTGTTTTCCGTTCAACAAATATGCTTAGAAAATAAACGTTTGGCATAGACAAGACGTCCCTCTTGCCTAATTTTAACACTTCAGTTGATAATCATGCCAATATAATATGAAGATGTAACCAATTGCCGTTTTCTTCAAAGCATTTTCATGTAGACATGTATGTATACATGTAGCAGAATTTGTGGTATTTTTAAGAAAAACAAAAACAAAAACAAAAATTTTTTCTCGGCAAATCTTATAATTTTATGGCATGCCGCGCGGTAATGTTTCTTTTCCATTTGAATAAAATAATTATTTTTTTGTTATTGAAGATGATTTCTTCATCATTTTCATTTTCTTCATATTTTCGTGTTGTTTTGCTTTACATTTCATTTCGTTAATTTCAATATTAAAATATGAAAATGAATTTTGGAATTGTAAAGGTGGAAGTTTAAACATCTTTTGATCTGCAGAAAATAATTTATTTTTTGCAAAATGTACATGAGAATTTCAAACTATATGAAGTCAAGGTTGTTTATAATCAATGAATTGTTGTTGTAGCACAAAATTTAATTATTGATTGGTTGAAAGATATTTTCAATCATAGTGTAGAGGTCATGGCATGCTTAGCACACTTCAATTTCCAATAAGAACTCAATAACAAAATTCGATTTATTAGCGATATTGCTATTGAAATCTGTCATGAGTTCAGAATAACAAAGTGTAGAAAAGAAGTTGAATCAATAAGATTTTTTTATAACTTTAAAACGCGTTTTGTTATTATACCTTGAGTAGGTAATGACATTAGAAAAGATACAAATACAATAAATGAATAGTTGATTTAATTACATTCTTGATATTAAAATTACCATCTGAAATGACATGAACAGAGTCCAGATATTGATGGCACATAAGTTCAATGTTTATAAAGAGCTGTAGTGCTCGTATCTTATGATTTTATGATGAGCTTCTGTAAAGAAAAATGTTCGTGGAGTGTGGTAATAGAACGGATTATGTCAACAGAATGCACAAAACATCTCAGAGAACTGAAATCTTAAACGACAACATATCTCATAAGATATTTGGAAGGCCTTAATTTTACTCAAGAGCAAAATTATTCATTGTAACCTTAAACGACCTGTAATATTCAAGTCAATTTTACGAAATCTAGACAAAGAATAGTTCGTGTTTAGATCAACTGGGAACACGCGTAGGCTACAGCGGCACTCATAGTTAGCTCTTTATGTTGTTATACTTTTACGCTCATAAGATTTAAGTTTAAAAAAATCATAAAAACTAATCTCGGACTCAATCCGAAAAAAAAAAACTGCTAGTATTGGTACTGCTTTTTAGTAACATTACATAGATAGTTACATAGCAATTACAATATGCAAGTAATGTTACGGTTTAAATATTACCCCTGATGTAGTAGTCTAGTGGGTAGGTTGTTGACTTATTAGACGAAAGGCCAGGGTTCGAATCCCCGGTCAGACATCAAAAACGAAATATGAAAAAAATATTTCTTCTTCGGCGGCTTCCTCTCAGCAGATTTCTGGCAAAAACTCTGAGAGTAAATAAAATTGCCATGAAAAGTTTCTCAAAAATCTGTCGTCCGGTGTCGACTTTAAATAACTGTATGTCCTGATGTAGTAGTCTAGTGGGTAGGTTGTTGACTTATTAGACGAAAGGCCAGGGTTCGAATCCCCGGTCAGACATCAAAAACGAAATATGAAAAAAATATTTCTTCTTCGGCGGCTTCCTCTCAGCAGATTTCTGGCAAAAACTCTGAGAGTAAATAAAATTGCCATGAAAAGTTTCTCAAAAATCTGTCGTCCGGTGTCGACTTTAAACTGTATGTCCTGCATAAAATTAACATACACAACATAGGTGGTGTGAGAAGGGTTGTAATGGCCATATTATGTATGTATGTACCCAAGCCTAGCAATTCTTATAGGAAAGCAGAATTATAGACATCCATGTTTTCACCAACTTTTATAAAACTCTAGATGTCTACACTACTGTCATCGGCATCATTTCAAAAGGAATTACAGCATTACTACATTGCCGACAGATTAGTATAAACAATTAGAAAAGTTTTCTATGGGTTTCACACCCATAAACATTGTGGAGTTATTTAAAGGCTACATAGACCGAAGTTTTGCTGTTCAAACTCAGCTTATAGAATTCTCTTCGAAAAGTCGCCATATTCTAGAAGGCAGTGTGTTGTCCTATTGACTTGAGGCTGTGGTTCAAACTCCAGCTCGGACATCTGGAATAAAATATTAAAATATTTTTTTTCTCGTAAAAGCTCTGAGAATAAAAAAAATTCCCATAAAAAGTTTCCGAAAAAAAAAAAAAATTTGACGAACGAATTCGACTTTACACTGTAAATTCCGTCACATATGTATACAAATTAACACACACAACATGGGTTTGTGAGAAGCTATATCGTAATCCTGACTGAAGGTTCAATTAAGCAAGTAAGTAGACTGAGAAAGCGCTCAATTAGAACCTCTTTTAATGATCAAGACAAAATATTAGAGCAACATCTTCAATTTAAAGCCAAGTATGGCATTTGAAATAATATTGTCTAGGCATTTTATTATTATACCTTAGACATTCTATAATTTGGCATGAGGCGCTATTGATACAACTAAGTCTAAGTTATATCTAAGGTCATGTACTACCAAATTCACCTATACTAATGTGTTATAAAACCAAGACAAACGGCATTAATTTATCAAAGCCCTGAGAGACAATGCCCTTCTATATAAGAGACGGAAATTCAATTTCTTAAAAATCTTAGCTTACAACTTTAAAAATTTTTGATATTTAAAACTGATACATATTTAAACATTCTATTCAATAAATGTATACAAAAGACAATAATTATTGATAACTAATGGCGTAATTTCTGTAATACAATATCTATACAGGTCTATAGAATTACTTTGTAAAACATAAGCAAGGCTAACAGCATAGTCAAAACAAATATCCAATTAAACAATAATAAAGCCATATTAAGGTCAATTTATAAAATTCTATGTAAATTAAAGAATTTGTTAATTAAAGCAGAATTAAGGAATTTAATAAAATCAAAATTTTTGTGGAAAAAGGTCAAGTCAAAGCATTAAATTAGCTAAACCTGTTGCTTAGCTAAATATCAACATATTTTCTAAAAAACACAATAATTTTTGTGTTCTTATTCCAGTTCTAATTTAATTTCAATTTAGATTAGATACACAGTATTTTAATTCGTGTTAATAAGTATGCAGTTTTAAAGCATTTTAAATAAAACTAACAAAATAGGTTTTGATTGTTTTTGGGTTATTAATTAAAATAAGATTTCCTACTGAATATTTCCATAAGTTTATTAAAACAAAAAACAAACAAAAAACAAAACAAAAATATTTAAAATCAAGTTTATGAAAAGATTAAAAAACAAAAACACTTATTTCCGTAATATTTCTGGCTTTTGTAACTGTTTTAGCATTTTGAAGTTTTACAAAAAAAAAAAATTCAAATTTCAAATTCATATGAAAAATAAATTAACAAAAATACGATGATGTTCATGCAACACTGCACATCTATGTATGCAACTTAATATTTAATAAGATGTAACACAAAGATCTGTTATTTTTTTTCTATTCGAGTTCCAAGTAAACTAGCAGGTGCAGGTTGCTTAATAGCAAAGCGGAATTAAAGATGGCCTAAAGACACTGAAATTTGTTTAAGAAATTTAAATTTTTTTTATCCAATTATTATAAAAAATTTCAAATATCTTTTAAGTTAATAAATTTATTTCCATTTCATTACAAATTTCTTTGAAAAGGTTTCATCAAATCTAATCACTTACTTAATGAAGCTTATATTGTATACACAGGGTGTTATTGATATGCTGGTCTCCTTTAACCTTTAATACATTGTTTCGAAACTAACAATTTAATCTCATATTTCAACATTACAATATTACATACGAAAAACAGACATTACACTAAGCAATCTATTGAAGTATTATATCGTATTTACTCGTGAACTCTTGTTCCTTAATAATATCATGTGATAGAGGTAATTCATCACATGAATTAATTTTGTTTTACAACAAAAGTTTTACAACACATTATAGGAAGTTTGTTCATAACGCCAGAAGATTTTTCAATTTTCCTTTTTTTTATTACATTTTGATATTCGATTTTAATTTTATGTAACGGAATGGTTGTCTGTCAAATTTAAACACAAAATTAAAAAAAAAATTGTGTTGTAAAAGCATTGATAGCGCGCCGTTTACTAAGGAAGGCTCCTCCAAGAATGTCACAAAAAAACGAATGCAAAAGTGTCTCTAGTAGTGAAAAAAAAAAATAAAAACCCACCGATTTCAATCGACAAATTACGTCAGTTGTTTAGAATTTACTGTCTTATGAACTACTTATCAGTCTTTCAGAACTAAAATCGAAAAAAATTACACAAACTTCCACAAGAAAATCTGTTGATTTTACATTGTTCAACATTGTTGTGTCTAAAGAGTACTTTGAGAAAAAGGCCGTGGCAGATCAAACGTTCATTAGAGCAATAGCCTATAATTTAGCCAATTTAATGCATTGACGTACATTGAAATTGCGGCTACACAATAAAATAAATCTAAAGGAGAAGCAATAAAAACATGTTGATAACTGGGAAAGTATTTGACGTACGTCAAAGACTTTATGCGTTGCGTTAAGGAAGAAGTACCGAATGGAAGAAAACACATAAGAAAACATTGTACTTTAACTTTGCTGTCAATAGAAAAAGTTAAAGTACGCAGTACTATGGATTCTATGTGCCTCTGCCTAAGGTTTAAATTTACTTTTTCAACTTTATTTTGCTCCTGCACAAGCAGGTTCAGTTTGACAAATTCGCGTTGCATCAACAATAAACGAAGAGTAAGCAACCTTGTAAGTTTACTATTATACACGTAGACACTGTGTTAGGTCCTGAAATTCTCTAATTAATTAGATTCTGGCCTTCTCTGTAAGACAGATTTTCATTGCCCCTGTTATACTAACAACTTAATTTGAGGGCGAGTTTTCAGTTTTGTTCTGTCTGACCTATATAAGTCTATAGGACATAATTGCTCGGGAGGCCAGCAGACCATTATGACATGTCTGGCCTTTCTCGAACTGCTTTCTGTATGTGAATTACTTGTTAGTTTACTGTACAGTGTTATTCCTAGACATTTCGCCTCCATTTTATATTATATTATCT
>QOCX01000028.1:201486-235113 GCA_005959815.1 Sarcophaga bullata | reverse complement strand
CATCCATTTTCTTCCGCTCGTAAATGATTCATACCATCATAGTCTATCCCGGGTTTACTCCCAGTCCAACTGTTATGCACCAGCGAATTACAATCTCAAGGAGTCTTTGAATTATGTCGCAGAGGTTCTCTTCAAATTTGCCTATAGTCATTAATAAAGCATAACTAATTGATCGAGAATTTCACGGTGGTGTGCTCTTTCGTTTGCTTGGTTATCATATGCCCTCGAGAAAAAAAATAACGATTTTTTAAAACCAATTTTCCATAATTAAAATTGACTCCAAAGTTTAAAAGATATACTAGCCTGTCACTTTAAAATTTTAAATAGCCATACCTTCTGCCACATTAATATACAAGTGGAACAGAATTTGTATGAAATTTATGGAAAATCATAAAATTTATGGTAAAATGTTACGTATTTTCAATGATACAATCAAAAATTGAAATAAATTCGTCACACTGACAAGATATCCGTATGGTGTTTTATATAATTAGTCAGTATTTATTATCAACCATTATGATAAAATGATGGATTAAAACATTAACCCAAAAAAAAATTTTTAACAAAAATTTATGGTTAAAATGAATTGATCGATAAACTGGTCAATCATTGTGTCATTGTGGATTATTTGCAAATTAATTTAAATCATTATCTCATTAGTTTCACTGATAACCTGTTATTAATATTTTAATTTACATGCTCAAATGAAAACATTTTAAGCAAAAAAATAAAAATTAATTTATTTTTTAAGTCGTATAGTAGATATTTATTACGAACATACTCGTTCATCACAATATTCATAAAAAAAATGGGCATAAAATAAAAAGTAATTATAATACGATATTAATTTTACACCGAAAAACTAAAACAACAGGGTGTATTTTAAATTAAACATATACACAGACAGTGTCGGTCAGAACTAGCCAATTCATATAGCAAAAGGTCACAATGTTTACTGGAATAATATGCTGGTAAAAATCTTACTTTAGCAACATAGACTTGTATTTATAAGAAAAAGCTTAGCTAGGCCATTATTGTTAAAGGCGAGCACTATAGATTGATCATTAGAATTTTTTTTTTTTTGCCTGATCTGGCCATTAGCAATATGTGGTTTCAAGAGGACAGCTGTTCGTGTCACATAGCCATGCCAAGGGCCCAAAATTGATAATGATTGATTGATTGATTGCAATTGATTGTAAAAATTGATCGATAAAATTAATAGGAATTAAAAAAAAAAAATAATAAAAAATGTTTACGTTTTCATTTTCTACAGAAGTAACGATATACTCGTGCAACAATCGAAATAAAAAAAAAATTAAAATTTTATGAAAAGTATGTCAATTAATTTTTTTCATTATAATTAACGTACAATGTACATATTTTTTTTTTTTTTGCAATATAATTATTTTTGCTGGTAGTTTAGATAACAATGATAACAATGATAACAATGTTCGTAATAGTATGTTTAAATATTAATAAAAATAAATATTTAAAGTGTTTTAAGTTAATTTAACAACGTTTGTGGTTTTTATTTTATTTTTATCACAATTATTAAATTTTTTAGAACTTTTTTGGTGGCTGATAATAATTCCTCTAATGTGACTTTGCATTTGTAATCTTTGAATACTGCACTGATTTAATTAAAGCTTAACCGTTTCAGTTTATTTATAAAAATAAAAGCACTTCATATGAAATTAATAAATTAAGGAATATTTTTTAAAAAATATTTTAACGAAAAAAAAAAAAAATCTAACAATTTATACATACGCGATGTTAAAAAAACAATAATAATAGGGACATATTTACTATCAAAAACGAAGTGTATTAGGCAAATATTATCTTTTATATCCACAGCTGGTCACAGTTTTCTTTCTTTCTTACATCTTAACATCTTAGCCTTGCTGGTTCTTAGAATGTACAAGATTAGAACAAATTTATAGGTAAATTGAGTACCCAAAGTAAAAAATTTAACTCTAAGTTTCTTGATTATTTTTAGTCTCTAAAGAGGCAATTTTGTTCTTGACAACTGGGCAAAGGTCCTCAGAAAGGTTTTCTCTTGAAAACAAACAATTAGAACAACCAACCTGCTGCTATCAGTCGTAATAGTAATTTTCGGGTATTTTGGTTTGTTGTGCATTTTTTGGAGTGGTTAGGTTGGGTTAGGTTAGGTCGGAGTGGTAGCTTCTGATATCAAAAAACTCGCATGAGCGCTCATGGCGGCCCGTTGTGATCCCACAGGTAAACACAGTCTCTGTACTGACCAAGTTCTACCAAAGACAGGCAAGAGGAAGAAGTTGGTCAGCACAAGGGCTGCTTAACCAAAGCACGATTACCTAACGCTGGAAAATCAGCTAGAAAGTTTGATAAACACGGCTATATCCTTGACGTTAATAGATGATAGATCCATCAAGCTGACAAGAAATGGAGATCCAAATAACCTACATCTGCTCCTAGCAAGAGATGAGCATTGACAAAGAAAGTGAATAACAGTCTCCTCTTCCTCAATGGATCTGCTTTCACGGCAGAAATCGTTGAATGGGAGCCGCATCATTTTCGCGTGTCTACCCATAACACAATGACCTATAAGCATGGCCACTTTGGAGTGGTTAAGTATATATGAATTTCTATTTGACCCATTATACAAGTTATTGCGATGCAGAAGTTCCTTGGCAAACTCCAATCTTTTTCGCCTATTTTGCGTGCTAAGAAGAAGTACTTCGTGAATTATTTTTCTTCTTGCATGTCTTGCAGTTGCTCCATCGATACCGTTAGTCTTTGCAGCTTTTTCATGATCCTTCATGATCCGAGCAATAAAACTTTAAAACCACATTTTATTTAGAATCTACCGTATAAACAACACGACCTATTTTAAGACAATTATAAACATAGTGCTTCACTAGACTATTACTTTAGTCAAAGGCTAATGTTTACTCTTTTTAACTATTTAAAGTACTGAGATTTGTACACATCGTTACTTGCACTCATTATAGCATGAAAATTTCGATTGCCAATGACCATAGTGTAATGCTACTCTTAAGAGTGTAAAGCATAGAGGCGTTAATATTATTATTTAGAAGTCATTTGCCTACTACGATGTTAGCTCACTATATAGTATACAAGGTATTTAAAAAGTAAAGAATTATGTTGTAATCTTTTGAAATTACACGCTACATTATGTCGAAGGAAATATGCCTTGTCGTTGCCTATACTGCAAAGTGTAATAAGAAATGGTTTAAAGATAGTTGGACATTGTTTTCAGATTCATATTCAATTGAGAAGTTGTGGAATCTAGTAAGAACAGCAATGAGAGGAAAGTGTGCCACAAATTGCAATAAACAATGAGGAATAATTGTACCCACACGGTACGGTTCATTAACCCTTATTTAAACAATAACTTAGTCCCTAAAAAATATTAAATCCTTTAGAACAAGATTAGAATTGAAATTAGCGTAAATCTGTTATACTAATAAAATCACAATGAAATTCATTTTTGTGATATATAAGCTGAGGCAATAGTAGGCATTGTCTTTATTATTTCCTGCAACACTGTATACAGGAAATACGCATTTTAATACTTTTAAAATGTGCCTATTTTCATTGAAAATTTATTAGAAGACTTATAAGTATTTAACAAAAAAAAAAACATAAAAATGTATACAAATTAATTATAATCTTAAACAGGTAGCCAACTGGTTTTTAAAAAATTTATAAAATTTTATGCTGGTACTTCGTCTCGGTTAATCGATTTTTGTAGAAAATACAATTTAATCTCTGACGGCTATCAAGTTTAGACTTTAGTAAGTTTAATAAGTACGGAATTTAAGTTTTAATAACAATAATAACAAAAATATGCAAAAGTGTCTAAGAAGATAGAACATTAGAGAGCTACCAAAACATTTATTATTAATGTTAATAATATGTGTTAATAAATGTGTTTAAGGATGACAATTTTAATAAACAAAATAAATTCAATATTTTCCACTATTCTCAAGCCTCTCTTCTGTCAGTTATGAACGGCTATCAAATCGAAAGTTGTTAAAATTTTGACAGGTAGATGATAGTTGGTGACAAAAGCATTGTTTTTATGTTAAATCTTGCTTGTGTTTCTGACTTATTTGATCATTACAACCTTTTAGTCACGCTTACAACCAAGCTTCTCATCCTACTGCTGTTGTATGCGTTAATTTTACACGTGAATTGCAAGAGCTGCTGTTTAATGAAAACATATCAAAGAACTTAAGACCTTTTTGATTCTTTTATATAGAAAGTCTTCAAATAAATACCCAACACTGTAAAATATTCCAAGAAATGTTTCAAATATTTTATGACTTCACTTCAAACCACACAATACCATCTCAAATGTATCCTTTAAACATTCCAGTGTTATACCGACACTAAAGACATTTTAAAAAAGCATACCCAACGGCCACAATTTCAACATTAATGCGCATAAATAGTGAATTAAAAGAAAATATTTACCCAACACAGACTGACAGACTGACTGACTATTTTAAGTACACCATAATGGTCTTGTACGTGATAGTCAACAACAACAACAATCACCAACAGGTGGTTAAGTCTCTGTAAATGAAAACTTAACTTTAAACAAAATAGAGAAGAAAAAATAAACCAAAAAAAAAAAAAAATTAAAGTAAAGCGAAGCAAAATCATTAAATGAAGAAAATTATACCAGAACTATACATGCATAAGTAAATTAACGTGAAATAATAAAACCAAAAAAAAAAAATGAAACAAAAATTAACAACAGCTTTAAACAATATTCACGTTTTATAAACAGAGTGTTTTGTGGCTAAAGAAGCTGTAAAAAATTGTTTCCCTTAGAAATTCACAATGTATTCACTGCGGAGATTAAGTGTATAAAATGCAAAAAAAATAAAAAAACAAAATACTAAAGCAATAAAATTCTTCACTAAGCAGTGAATTTCAGCAAAGAATTGCGCTACAATTTTCAGGAGAAAATAATAAAGACTAAAAATACTAGCCATAGCGTTATATACAGCACGCAATAGGCACAAATAAAGTGATTATACCACATGGATTAGATTGTGAGTACGTTTACTTTATGAATGACAAAAGTTGAATATTGTGATCACTACTCAAACCGAATCACGAGAAATATATAATTTACGACGCAAAACGTACTGCTGGATTCTATAGTAAGGAAACCACGTTTTATTTAGAACGAAACCTTATATTTTTTTAAAATCGTTGTGTTTTTTATTGAAATGTAAAGAGGCAGGTTCTAATTAAGTAGAAATAAAAACCCACTTCTGATTTATTCGTATAACCCAACATCGAACAGAATTAAATCACATGATCTTACTATGTGAGGCCACGGTTCAAGCCCCAGGTCTGACACCTCAAAGAAAGAGAAATACAAGAAAATGTTTCTTCCGCGACTTTCTCTTAGCAGTTTTCTATCAAAAACTCTGAGAGCAAACAAAGTTAGGTTAAGTTAGGTTAGAGGTTAGCTTCCTTTTCGCAGACAAATTCATTCGATGACCATATGAAAGCAAACTGCCTTAAAGAATTTCCAACAATCTGTCGTTCAGAGTCGATTTTAATCTGAAAGTCTCGACATTTATTAGATAAAACTAGCACCCCCAACATGGGTAGTGTGAGAAGCTAGGTTGTAATCCTGACTAAAGACAGTTGTAATGACCAATTAAATAGGTTCCATGGTCTGCTGATTTGAGCTCTCATGTATTTTGAGACTTATGGTATGTGTTAATATGTTACATCACTGACCCATTATTGCCTGTTACTACTATACCAATGGATTTTATTTCCATTTACCACAAAAACCTTTAATAACCGCTTATATCCAAAGTTATTTCATATTAAAAATGTCTTGTTTTAAGAGATTATCTGGAACAAGACAAATTTAGTGTAACAAATCGTATAATTTACTCCACAATAAATTTTTGTTTTGTTTTTGGTTTTGTAAAAAAACTACCAGAAATTAGCATAAGCATAAGGAAAAATATTTTTAATTGTTTCTTTTAAAAAATATGCACATTAACATACCATACATGCATATGATAGGTACATGCATACATACGTACATATATTTAAGTAAATAGTTCAATGGAAATATGTATGTTTTCGATGCCATGGCAATGGTTCATTAAATTTCAATGAGTAATTAACTTTTGCTTATCTTTCTTCCTCTTTTCTTATAGACACATATTACCTGCCTTTTACTATTTCTATTGGCCTCACATCATGCTCGGGCAGATGATGAAAGTTCAACGGAAACCAATGAGATTATACCACGCGAGGCCATACAAAAATTAGATTTTTCCGTAAGACAAGCTCTACTACGTGCCATAGATAAACTGGAAAAGGAAGCCACTGAAGATGAGAACAATGAAAGCGATGATGAAACCGACTCGACCACAATAGCACCAACCATCATTAGCATACACAGTACAGCAGCTGTACCTGTAACACCGCCTGTCAAGGAGGAGATTTTAGAGGAAAGTACCAGTCCCAGTGATATTTTTCCTTCAATACAATTTTTCACTGCCACTTATGACGAGAACCATGCCCAGGAGCAGCCTTTGGCGCTTTTCATAGACAAAACAAAAAAGAAAAACCATAAAAACATTGGCTCTCCTACATTAGTAGCCAGTAGTGTAAACGATGATGACAAAGATAATAATCAAGCTACTCGTAGTGTTAGTAATAACGTACAAGCAAATGAAATCTCTTTGAATTCTGTGGACGAGATTAAATTTGAAATACGCAATTCAAAAACGAAAACGGCTTCAACTGCGGAAGAATACTCGACCACCACCACCACCACTACAACAACAACAACAACACCGCGTCCTAAAACTACTAAGAAACGTACGACCACAACGTCTACAACAACTACAACAACCACACCACGTCCCACTCACAATGAAGATGGTGAGAATATTGAAGTGGTAGCCAAAGATGATATACGTATACTGGCTGCTCCATTGGTTAGTGCTTTTACAGTGGACTTGGATGAATCGGGTACGGCTAAGAAAGTTATACCCATTATTGATAGTCCGGCCTCAACGAAAGCTTCTATAGTTTCCAGCACCCAAAGATCTGCATCGTTATTTCAACCTCCTTTTGGACCTACAATCACAAAATTAAACGTTTTACCAACTGATGCTCATCGTTCTTCGGCTTTGAATTTTGCTAATAGCTTGCCACCATTGCCAACACAGGCAACAATTGGTACCTCAACGGTGAATAATATTTTTTCAAATATTGTTCCAACATCTGGTCACTATATAACGGTAATTATATGCTCTGGTCTTTAAACATTTAAAAGAATTTTGTTTTTTGCTGTGCTAACAAAAACTACACTTTAAGGCTCATTTAATCAAATATCGTGACCTTTTTGATGCATACATATACGAACATTTCGGTTTAGTGGTATACACAATAATAAATCACTTCTTCTTCTTCTTCTCTATCCTTTTGAAATCACTTCAACCTAATTTTTCATTTATTTGTTCGATTGCTTTCAGAAACAGCCATTAACAGCAAATTTAAATCAACAACAACAACAACAACCACAACAGCAACTACAACAACTGCAACAACAGCAGCAACAGCAGGGCAGCAATGTCAACAATTATTTAATTGAAAAGCAACGTGAACTGGAACAGCAAATCTATCAATTAAAATTTCAAGCACAACAACAACAAGAACTCATTTTGAGACAATTGAAGCTTTTGGAAGAACAAACTAAACTAAGAGGCAACAACAATCAAGTAAGTGCCAATCAATTATTTTAAAAACCGAAAGCCTTAAACAATAATCTTTTACAGCCACAACAATTGCCATTAATACAGCAACAACAACAAGAGCCAGGATTTACCATTAGACCGTCTATTGAATTTATACCATCGACACAATCAAAAATTGCCCCCATTTATCCAGCCCTATCCTTAGAACAACAATTACCATTAAAGGAATCAAATGGCAAATATATTAATGGACGACAGCATCAACAACAGCAGTACAATAGTAATGCAGGATTTGCTAAAAATATTGTACAAACACCACAGCAACAACATCAGCAACCACAAGACATTAATCCCATACAGCATGTATTCCAGAAATTGCAAAACTTGCAAAATTTACAAAATTTACACAAATCGAATGCTCAAGCAGCAGCCAGTATATCGAGCATTCAAATACAACCTTCAAATCAATTGAATATTGCACCGACATTTGCCTCATTGCTGCCACAAACACCAGCCGAATTGTCATTGGTGCAGACACTACCACAGCGCAATTATCAACAATTCCAACAACAAAATCCTCTAGTACCACAATATGTGAGCGATGCAATATTAGAACGTCAACAGCAACAGCAGCAACAACAGCAGCAACAAAATCGAGCACGCTTATTTCGCCAAGAAGGTGGTACGGGAAATTTTGGTGTAAATCAGGGCCAGACACAGACAAACAGCAACAATCTATTCTCATCGTATAATCAACAACAACAACAATCCTCTACAAATAATTTTGACAATCAAAATTTTTACAGACAACACTTAATACCAGCATTTAGCAATCAACTACAACAGAATGCCCAAACATATTATCAACAACAACAACAGCAGCAGCAACAGCAGCAACAACAGCAACAAACACAACAAAACTCAGCCACAGGTAATTTACAATACAATAATCAACGATTAATAAGCAATCGTTTTAATAGCTTTAATCAAAATTTAGCCGAATTTAATATAATTAATAAAGTTTTAGCTCTTAATCATGGCATAAATAATTTTGCACAACAGACTCTATTGCATCCAAATCAGGCTTCATCAGCACTAACGCAAACGCCGTCTCTCGCACCGTCTTCAGCACGCTTCAGTAGCAATATTTTCTAAGCACAGCCAAGGACACGGCATTGTGTCAAGTACTTTAAATTCTGTCTACTTTATTCTTTTACCTGCCTACTATCTGTCTACCTTTCTTTCTCACTCTATCTATTTTTCTTCTTCTGTTTTTCGTATAAGCTTTTGTTCTGTCTCAGTTTGTCGTCTTCTTCTGCACCATGTATTATAAACACTTACTTTATAGCCCAGCAAACAATTACGTTAAGATTTCTTGGGAAACCATTCAACAAACAATCAGCTGCTTACCCCCTGATAGCATTGGTTTAATTTTAAGTTATTTTAAGTTGATTTAATTAAATTTTAATCTTTTCTTTTTAATTTTTTATGTTTTGTTTTTAAAAAATTTATTATTTTTGTTAGAAATTGTTTTTTAATTTTGTTTGTCATTAAAACTTAATTAATCTTTATATACGTATGTAATGTAAATTGTTTTACAATGAAATAAATAACTGTTAATTTGTAATAATTTATTTGTTAAAATAAACATTGTTTTATGTAAAGAATAAAATTGCAAAAAGCACCTTTGGTATCACTTTGTACTCAATTTCAAAAGGTAAGCAATATGGTAAGTAAGGTAAGCAATAATCGATTTCTAATCACGATACACAAGACTTGGAAGAATGATCGTGGTTCTTTTCGTACACAGTAAACATTTATAATCACAAAACCAACCATCACACCTAGGAGACTAATATTTCATTAATAATTTTCATATTGAGTTTGAATTTTGAGGGAAATGCTCACTGAATAAGACTAGTGAGCGTGTCACTAGGTCCGCTGACTTATCAACCACGAACATACATATTTTATTTACGAGAAAAACAAGTTCTACGTAACACTAAGAACATACTACTGTCAAGAATTCAAGGTATTCTATAAGACTAAATATTGCCTTCGAGGTATGCACTCTTATTCGAAAGATAGATTTTATGTTTGATGGGTTATAGGCTTTGTAAGTAATCAAAAAGTTAGATGATTTTCAGTAGAAGACCTATAATAGTCAATTCCACTGGGCCTATCACATAAAAACAAAAAAATTCCTCACCACATACTTATTTATTTACTTAACGTTTGTCGGACTATGGCTTGCCTTAACACTTACTTCCAGACATCTTCGTTTCGCAAACAGGCTTGCGGCGATGCCCGCTAATCTCTGTGTCAAAAACCCGTCCCACCCGAATATTCTCTTCCATTCAGCGTTGTCGCTTAATTTTAACGTTTTGACGAACTTTGAGAACGACCAG
This sequence comes from Sarcophaga bullata, assembly GCA_005959815.1. NCBI lineage: Eukaryota > Metazoa > Arthropoda > Insecta > Diptera > Sarcophagidae > Sarcophaga > Sarcophaga bullata. The sequence goes on along the minus strand of QOCX01000028.1, from coordinate 224,951 downwards.
CGGAAATAACTGCCAACTCATACTAGGTCCAAGATCTTATTTAAAACTTTTCTCTTTCTCTCTTAAGGCAACAGCAATGAATTAAAACAGCGTCCTTTCTTTCATGCCATAAAGTAGTACGGGGAGTATGAGCAACATCAGTTTCTTCGCACAAAGAAGATCTCTGTCTGTCTCAAATGCACATTGAAACCATACTGTCACATATTGGCAAGAGTAATATTATGGTTAATCTCTGGTTAAGACTGAGATCGTCAGAAGCAATAAATCAAGTTTCAATCTCATGAAATTTCAGGGCGCGTTCCCATAAATAAGCACGGTGAATTCTTGCCCTGATCAAAACTGCAGTTTGTTAAGGTTTCTATCCTAAAACTATATGCCAAACGCAACCAAGAAAACCATCAATCCAATCTTACATCAGTTGCAAAGTATCAATTTAATTACCATAGTCGCCGTAGTCTAGTGGGTAGTGTGTTGGCTTATTTAGACGAAAGGCCAGAGTTCGAATTCCCGGTCAGACATCAAAAACGAAATATGAAAAAAATATTTCTTCGGCCGGCTTCCTCTCAGCAGATTTCTGGCAAAAACTCTGAGAGTAAATAAAATTGCCATGAAAAGTTTCTCAAAAATCTGTCGTTCGGAGTCGACCTTTAAACGTAAGTCCCGCCACTATCTATAAAATTAACACACACAACATAAGTGGTGTCCAAACCTAGGCCGTAATCCTGACTGAGGGGTTGTAATGGCCAATTATGTATGTATGTATGTACGTGAGGCACTTTTTTTCACCAGTCATCGTCCAATTTCGAAAAGAATCGATTTTGATGCGAATAAACGATGAAAAGTTTGTTAAAAAATCTGTCGCTCAAAGGCGACTGTAGACTTTTACTATTTAATGCTACAATGCTGCTGGTACTTTTTTCTTAAATCAAATTAGGCAAGTAAAACAAGAACTGTATGGTTGTTATTAAGTGTATAAGTGTACTGCATAAATAGCATTCAAAGAAATTTTGAACATGTTGGCTTATGTCAAATGTATTTGAAATCTTATCACCATTTGCGCCAAAATTCATGACGTAAATGTTTTGCCCAAACATTTAGTAGCACATGTATGGCATAAAATTAAAATTTTTAAAATAAAAATACATACTATACTATACTATATATGTATGTATGTATGTATGTATATGGTATACACAATTAATCAAACATATTATTTCTGGTTGATATATTGCCGGAGATTCTATAAATGTTGATACCATATGAATATGAATCAATCATCAATAGAGGCCAACACCTTTTGAACCATGCCATTAATTTGCATTTTATAAAAGATAAGATTGGTATTTTAGTTTGTATTTTAAATTATTCTGTACGAAATTAAAAAAAAATTAAGACCATTTGAAGATTACTCAGAGGATATAAGTTTAAAAGATTATAAAATTATTATCATTTATCTTTTGAAAATTCAAAAGGAAAGATCAATTTAAAAATAAAAATATATTGAAAACAAATTATCTCTTCTAAAAAAAAAAAAAAAAACAAAAAAAATCATCGTATCAATTTCAATTGTAAAAACAAATTGTATTTAAAATTAACTCATTCATTAATAATAAAAAAAAACTCTTATCGTACATATATATTAAATATGTAACAAAAAAAAAAATAATAATAAAAATTATTGTTTAAAAATAAATATTGTTTGTACTTAGTACTTAGTATACGAAATAATTAATAAACAGTTCAAGTTAATCTTTAGTCTGGTTTCAAATAAATAAAAGTAAAAAGCGTCAAACAGAATTGCACGCGTGATTTAATACGAAAATTACATGAGAAAAAAAAAAACAAAACTGAAATTCCCCATGAAAAAGATGTTTTCTGAAACTCTCCAAGTCGTTATTTTTACGTTACCAGATTGTAGATGATAATCCGTTAATAGGGAATTAATAATAAATTCCAACGAAACGTAATAAAAATAAATAAATATACACGCAGTATGTTATGCCTCTTCCAATAGTGTTGTAAACAACATTACATATACTATACAGTTAAAGAAAAAAGTCTACATACAGTGATGTATGCCCGCTAATTTTTAAATTTTTTCCCAATACGAACCTACGTTATATTTTTCTCCAATTTGCTTTTTCTTCAAGTATCCTTAATTGTAAACAAACGCTGTGACATGTTTATCAATTTGGATAAAACCAGAGGAACTATACACCACTGTACACAGACTTTTTTCTTTGACTGTAGGTTAGGTACGATATGACGTAAGGTAAGTGGAAGTTAAAAAGACCTAAGCACCGAACCAAATAATGATCGAACTATAATCTAACCAATATCAGAAGCTTAGGACTCATTCAGCAAAATGTTTCTCACCAATATGTCCTTAGAGAGCATTCTTTATTAGACCTGCTCTATTAAACCAAACACATAAAATAAGTTAATTAATGGAACGGAAATAAAAGATGAGAAAATAATGCAAAGTTATAGAATGTTGAGAAACTAACTGCCTAACAAGAACCTATCTTCACATTTAGTTTTGTTCAAGATATCTGCCTTGGGCTTTGCATCGTGATCCATGTTTAGAAAGCCAACACACTACCTACTAGACTACTGCGATTTGTACTTTGTTATCTTCCTTGGCTTACAGGGTAGGCTCCAAATAAAATTGAAACCCTGAATTTATGATTCACAACGAATTTGAAAAAATTCAAGTAGGCAAATCAAATTAAGATACATGACACTATAACCTCTGTGTAGTAAGCATTAAGGTAATGAGCATTATTGACATTATCGGGAATGGTGAAAGTAATTCAATCTGGCATCTTTTCATTGGAGGGGAAAAAAACGCACTACTTACTCTAGAATGAGATTAAAGAATTAATATTTAAATAATAATTAACAATTTACTGCAAACAATAAGATTTTTTTTTCTTGTTTTTGTTTTAATTTTCAAAAACAATCTTCCGACAATTCAAACAGTATGTGCTCAACTGTTAAATGGAACAGAGCGGAACTAAAAATACTAACGAATCTATTTAGAATAAAAGCGTGCGTGAAGGAATAAAACATCGCAAACATCTCATTCATCAAATCGTTAGACTATCCCATTACCCTAAACAGAGCACGTGCTACTACATGAAAATAACTGTAATTGTTCTATTACACAGTTAGTATAAATAATACAAACGTGTCCGTTATATGGAAATACAGAGTGATCAAATAGTAAACAAATACTTTTATAACAGTTACACATTTGAAATTGAAAATTAGTTTCAATTGAATTGTGATTGAGAAGAGTTGCACTATTTGGAAAAGCAAAAAAAAAAAAAAAAATAAAAAAGAAAAACAATCAAAACAAAGTTGAGAATGATCAATAAAAAAAACAAACTTAACAAATAAATTAACACAATAACGAGAAGAATTGTAATCAATACAATGATCAATAGAACAATCAATAGAAATATTTTACTTTTCTATGGCTCTCTAGTACTACTGGCAACAATAAGCGTGTGTCTTGCGAAACCTACAACGGAGGAGAGCACAGAGGCGACGACGGTTCAGTTGAAAGCGAAAACCTCAACGATAAGTGCTAGCGATAATGATATCATACACAGCATATTGGATGATAGTAGTGCGGTCAACACAATCTCTTTTAAAGACAATGATAATCGCAAAAATTATGCGGCACAAATGCTGTCGTATATGAATCGTTCCGTGTATCCATGTGACGATTTTTATGAATATGCCTGCGGTAATTGGAAAAATGTTATCGAACCGCGTTCCGCCGAAAGTAAACGTAACAATATTTTGGATATTGTATACAAATTGAACGATATCGTTGAGAATCTACTGCAGCGGCCTGATATAGACGATGTAGCACCAGAATATGCCAGGGAATTTGAATTGGCTAAAAAGATCCATAATAAATGCCTGGAAGCTGATCTCTATCCCATGACTGCAAAAGAGGACTATTTGGCTGTGATTAGAAAAATTGGTGGTTTTCCAGCCTTAGATACAACATGGAATTCCGATAACTTTCATTGGCTAAATATGAGTGCTCATATGAGCAATTATGATGTCAAGAACTTACTTAATGAAGAAATTCTACCCGAATATCCATTTCCGCCATACTTTAAAATGCCTGACTTTGGTTTCGATATTGAATTGCATCATGATACCATTGACAATATTTCATCGAATGCTTACCAAGAAAACGAAAAGCGTATGCGACAAATTCTTACAATTTATGGTGTCGATGACAGTCGTATTGATTCCATCATAAATGAGATATTTTCCTTCCTAAAAGAAATCCTAAATGTTATAAAGGAGTTCGGCGAAGATGATAGCACATGTGAGTCATTGACCAATGACATGGATTGGGATGAAATTGATGATATCAGAAAACAATGGAAAGTTTATAATGAAATTGCCTGGATGGATAAAGACTGGGGAAATTATACCGATGACTTGAAATACTGCTGTTATCCATGCGCTTATCTGTACGATAAAATCAATGTCATCTCTAGAAAGTACCCAGAAGCGACCGCAAATTATCTTTCGCTTAAATTCCTTTATCACATGGACGCTCGTTTAAAAGATAAAAAATTTCAAAGAGATTATTGCCTCTTCAGCATTAGATCATCAATGGAATATTTTTTCGATCATCTATACATGAAGGTGAGTGAGTAAGTCATATGCAATTAAAAATTACGTTCCGTGAAAATAATTTATTTTCTATTCTACTACTTACGAGTCTATATTTAATTCATACGAAATAAAATGTAAAAAAGTGACGCGTTTTGTTTATAATCTAACAAAAGTGAATTAAAATTAAATCTTTTAACAACTTCATGTAACATTCGATAATTATTTCAGATAAATTCCAATAACATGGCGTAGATAAATTGCAAAATCGCTGTCCAATCGACACGATTTGAATTGAAATAGGAAAGCAAGATTAGTTTTTTTTGAAAACAAAAATTTTTAAGGGGCCTTAAATACCGGATATAAAAAAGTGCACCCCAAAACCCCTTATTATAGACACCTCACCCCAATTTCTCTTTGATGTTCATCAATTCTAATAAAACAATTATATTATGATCTGAGCCTTATTGTAGCTGCACGATAATTTAAACAATTACGGACAAAAAAATTATTGTCATGTTATTTCCTAGAAAATATGTTTCTAGAGATTTATCGAAACGTTTAAATTACATACATACATATATAATTGGCCATTACAACCCTTCAGTCAGGATTATCACACCACTTATGTTGTGTGTGTTAATTTTATACATAAGTGGCGGGATCTACAGTTTAAAGTCGACTACGAACGACAGATTTTTTAAGAAACTTTACATGGCAATTTTATTTTACTCTCAGAATTTTTGGCAAAAAATCAGAATCTGCTGAGATTTCGAGTTGAAATTAATTTAAGTCTAAAAATCGTTTTAATAAAATATTTTTATTTCTATTTCAGCTGTATTTCAATGATGAATTACGTCAGGAAGTATCAGCATTGATCAAAGAAATTCGTCAAAGTTTACGTATGATTTTACAAGATGCCAGTTGGTTAGACGAATCTACTCGTAAGGCAGCTCTGCTCAAAGAGTCCACCATAGTCGAGACTATCGGCAGATATGAAGATCCAGCGATTACGAAACGTCTAATAGGGGAATTAAAAATGTTGCAATTTGGTAATGGCTCATATGAGAGCAGTTATTTAAATCTACGCAAATTCAAAAAGTATATGAAACGTTTCAATGGTCTGCACTATGAAGACTTGGGTAATTTTACTAAGCCCTTGGAGCTTTTGGTGGGCATGCAAGTTAATGCATTTTATTACAATCTGGACAATTCAATTTATGTAATGGCCGGCACTCTGACACCACCCGTTTACAATAAAGCTTGGCCAAATTCATTGAAATATGCCACATTGGGCTATTTAATTGGACACGAGTTTACACACGGTTTTGATACGGTCGGTGCAAACTATGATGAAGCGGGTGAGGATAACTATTGGTGGTCAACGAAATCAAGTAAAATTTTCAAAGAACGTTCCAATTGCTATGTGGATCATTATCAAAAATATTTAATACCAGAGATTAATCGCAACATTAATGGCAACTTAACGAAAGATGAAAATATAGCCGATGGTGGTGGTATACGTGAAGCTTTAATGGCTTATCGCCGTTATACAAAGAATGTTACTAAAAAATTGGATTCAATTGCTGCCTTTTATAAAGAAGAACAAATGCCTGGCTTAGATTTATCACCGGAACAATTATTCTTTTTGGGTTTTGCCCAACTATGGTGTGCATCATATAAGGAAGCCCACTATTGGGAAGAGTTAACAAATGAGCATGCAATTGATAAGTATCGTGTACTGGGTGCTGTCTCAAATAATGAAGATTTTGCCAAAGCTTTTAATTGTCCAGTGGGCAGTAAAATGAATCCTTCTGCTGATAAATGTGAACTTTGGTAGTGATTGTAATAAATTTTTTTTTTATCTTTTAATTTAATAACAAATTAGTTGACATATATTATAAGTTGATAACAATTAAACCAACGAATTTTATTACAAATATATTTTAAATACAATATAATTTCTTTAGTGACTTCCTCTTAGTAGTCTTTTGGGCGAAAACTCTAGGAGTAAATAAAATTGAAAAGTTTCTCAAAATTCTGTAGTCAGAAGTCGACTATAAACTGTAGGTCCTGGTCCTCATGGGTAAATTTAACACACGCAACATGGGTGGTAGGAAAAACTAGGACATAAACCTGACTAATGGGATGTAATGACCATTTAAGTACGTTAAGTATGTAATACCGCTTAGTTTGGGTAAGTAAAGCGTCAATCCGGGAGTCGTCATTAAAGTCCACTTTAAAACAGTTTTCTTTTTTTCGCCAATTTGTTCCTTTTTAAATTAAATTTGCAATTTAAACAAACCTTAGAGAGTCGAATGGCATAAATTAATGCATTTTTGACTACTGCGGTCAAATGAATGTCTTACCGGAAACTGCAACAAATTTATAAATGAAAGTAAATTTAAACTCAATATAAAAGAAAATATAAATGGAAGTAGCTGTTGCGATAACAAATTAAATGAAACAGTATAAGAACAACAAAGTGCGGTCAAATGATAACAGTGTTTCAGTAAACCAATAGAGGATATGCTTGTCACCAATTTTAAATACTGGAATATGGAAGTTTTTTAAATGCAAGAATTCGAAATATAAATGAATTGTTAATTGATTTATCTTTAAAAATCATTGAGACTGTGCCAGCCGTGGTACCATATTTATCAGCTGCTTCATTATCTTCTAATCCACCTTTAACTCTTTCACTTAACAGTCATACATTAATATGCACTCATATATTAAGAAAATTAAACATCAAAAATAAAATTATATACGATACATTTTTTTGTTTTCTAACCACTGTGCAGCAATAGTCTGCACAGCTGATTCAAAAATTTTGCTGTCAATGTATTCACCGGTTATAGCTTAAGTTTTGCACAACCATATCAATTTAATTTAATTTTTAAGTAACAAAAAGTAGGAAAATGTTAAGGCCTCAAATTTTAAGACAATTACAACAGAAAACTGCAATAATTTCATTTACGAAACCACGCTTCCTGCAAACAACACATGGAACGAACACAGAAGACGAACTAATGAAAAAACTGCTGCCACCAAATGTTACCAATGGCAGCACATTGAGAAAATTTTCTCTGTCAAAGCCCTTAGAGAAATACAATCGAAAGTCTGGGGCAAAAGATGAGGACTCCGATAGTGAAGATGAATCAGATCCGGAATTCAAAGATGAACGAGATTCGAAAGTGATAAAAACTAAAGTGAATTCCCTGCGAGCAGATCTAGTGCTAAAAGCCGGTCTAGGTATAGCGAGAAAGTAAGTGTGAATGTAATTTGCAAAAAATGTACGGAACCCAGAATAAATTTTGTTTCACATTGTTTTAGCAAAATTGAAAATATCTTCTATGAAAGCAAAATACGTGTTAACGGAAAAAAATTGCCAAAGAAAAGTGTTCAGGTACTCCCATTACATTATTGTATTCAATGATGATGTCTTCATTTAAAATCTCTTTTCACATGCAGCTCAATGTAGGCGATGAAATTGATGTTATTCGAGGCTTTAGTCAACAAAATCCTTCCCATTTGGTGATATCCCGCGTTGTTATTTTATCGGCAGCGGATCGTGAAGAGGGTTTTAGCGTAAATCTTAGACGTTATAAAAGTTTATTGATTGAAAATTATTCGGGTGTAAATAGTTTTAAATCATCGGCTGCTACTGAACATTAAAGACAATTGAAAATTTCATACTCAATAAAAATTAAAATTAATATTATGGACTGGCAAATGAAAAGCTACCGTAAAGTGTTCCTATATTTTTCCCTTAGATCGCCATGAAATTATTACGATTAAAAATATTTCATTTTCTAAAAAATTAATGACTAGATTTAAACTTTTTACACTGTATATATGTAAATTAACTACTGAAATTCTACAAATGTTTGTGGTATGGTATACTTTACCTTCTAGACTTGAAAGTTTTTGAAAATTCTTAAATCTCTGAGGATATTTTGTTATTTGATAAAATGAAGAATACTTTCCTAAAATAAAGTTAAAACTGTATTTCAATTTATTTGTTCAGCTTTTTCTTTTTATTTTTTTTACGTTTCTTTTTTTCACTTTTATTCGAATTACCTTTAATCTTGTGCACAGTTAATGCCTGATATTCGCTGGTTTTAAGAAAATCATCTGAATTATCTGAAGCATTTTCATCTGCACATTCTTCTTTCGGTTCAGCTACAGCTGCTACCCTTTCACACTCCACTTCCATAGGCTCAACATTATCATTTTGTTTTGGTTTTAATGCAGCTGTAGGAATTTTATCCATAATTTCTGTTAAAGCATCTACTACTTGATCGTCATTTAATTTTGGTTCAAACACATGACTTTTCTTGCCAAAGGATATATAATCACCCGACCAAGATTTGTTTAAATTTTCCTTTTCTACTTTCTTGTCTTCTTCTACTTCAGGTTCATGTTTAATTTTACACAATTTGGGTTTTTTCTTCAAAATTGGTTTTTTATTTGATGTTGTGGTAATGGCGATTACTTTTTTGGGTTTCCTTTTATTCTCCACCCAATCACTTAACGCCTTGCTAATGTTTATTAAATCTTTGGGCAAAACCATACACAACGCCTTAATACCAAACAGTTCCTCAATAAAATTTTCCAATTTTGGCTGTGCAAATACCGGTTGTGTTTCATCTTTGATTTCGGCATTTCGTGCTATTAGACTTACTATGTGATTGGGCTTTATGCTCAGCGATATGAAAACACAGCTACTCTTCTCATTGTTTATGTTGCGTAGAGAGCTTTCCAAACCCAAGCAAATTTTTTTTGCTGTAGCAAATTTTCTTGGCTGTAAATCACTTTCTCGTATGGCTGTTTGGAGTATATCTTTAAACTCTTTCATCTCTTGGTCATTTAGGACGGGGCTGAGGGACATATGGGGCAATTAGTACATATGTGGGATAGCTAAGCAGTTTATTTAACTACTTACCATTTTGTCTTATTGGGATTAGCCAAAATTGTTTTTAATTTTGGTAAAACCTTTTGTTTGCCTTTAGTTTCCTTGGCTTTAATACTAGATAAACTCATTTTATTTAAGTTTCTATGAAAGCAAACATTTTCTGTTTATTCATGTTTAACGAATGGCGCACATGTATGTTTTGTTATAGAGTGTGTTCAGTGCTAGTACTGTATAGTGCTTTAACTGTTTAAGGTGATGCCAGACATAAATAATTCTAAAAAATGGCTGTCAGTTACATTTTGTTTCGAAATTAATATTGAAATCATAATTCATTTACGATAGATTAAAAAGAAATAGAAATCTTCAATCAAGGATTTATAGAATATTTTCCCGAAGTTTTACTCTAGTAATATTTTTTGATATACCAAAGATCTGTTAAAATTGATATCATCACTCAAGAATCGGTAGAATTCCTAAGTTTTATTAAAAAGTTTGTTGGCTTATTTATTGACTACAAAACGGAGTGACTAAAACCATGTGTTCGTTGTACCTTAGAAAACTAGAGTCTCTGATAGGAAGCGGACCTACAATCCCTCACTTTCCTCTAGACTACCAAAACACACTCCAACGCACAATATCTGAGAAGGATGATAAGGGCGGAAAAATAAATCAATTCATTAGAGCTGGGCAAAATAAATGGTAAAACAGAAAGCAGTACGTTACCCTTAGACAGAGGGAGGATTATTTTGGGTTTAATTCACGACAGGCGCAATTATAAAAACTGTTTTTGAGCTTAACTATACAATTTTATTAAAACTAAAATGCTTTAATTATTTTTAATTATATTTTGCTTAAGAATTAAATAAACACCTTTCAATAAAATTTGTCAGATGGGGAATTCGTAGTCATTTTTCATTAAATATAATCGTAATCCCCTAAAGAGGGCATTACATCTGTGTCATAATTAAACTTCTTTGCTTTGCGTTTAGAACTTTCATTGTTAAGTTTTTTGGCTGCTGCGAGTTTTTGTTGCCTATTATATAATGGCTCTATTGATGGATTTTCCAATTGATTTGATGTCGTTACAGAATTTTCTTCATTTGATTTGTTATCAACTTTAGTCGATTTTATATCAATTAGGTGCTCAGTAGTTACAATAGGTTCTTGAATGCTTCTATTTTCAATTGCGAGTTTTTCATTATCGGCATTTACTTTGATGACTCGGAGGCTTGTAGCCGTTGGATTGTCTTCCGATGGGATTGGTGTACTTAACTCAATCTGCTTTGTTGTGTTCTCTTTATAAAATTCAGTTGTATTTGTCATGAATTGATTTTTGGACTGTTCAAATGTCTCAGGTACAATTGTGTTGTATGTTTCGAGAATATTATCGACTGTTTCGCTTGCAGTTGTGGCGTCAGTTAATAAAACTCGTGATGTTGCGTTTCCTTTGTCATTTTCTATAATATTTTTAAGAATTTGTTCTGTCGCAGTTTCCGTCCCTGAAATCTCTGTTAGCATTAGCTCGGTTATAGATTTTTCAAATTTTTCACCTATTGTCTCTGCCTTTATAGTAGTTTCCTCAACTTGTTCAATTATTTCCGTAAGACATTCTATTTGAGATGTTTCTGTTGTTATCTCGTCATTACCTTCCGTTGTGCTTAAAGTGGGCAATTCAGTTATTGTCGATAATAAAGAATTCTGAATGATGCTACTATCCATCAGTGCTGAAGTTGAACTTTCTTCATACATTTCTGTCGTAATATCTTCTATAAGCACAACTTTGGTTGTTGACTCTGTTACGTCTTTAATACTGGTAGAATCAAAAGCTTGTGTTGAAACTTCATTGTAACTTTCAGTTGTAGGTTGTAATAAATCCGCTAACGATTCGATTTCCTTACTTATCTTAGTAGTTGTTCCTATTGAATCTTTCAAATTAAAATTGTCTGTGGTTGAAAACACAAATGGTTCCTGTTCAGTGGTGTTGCCATTAAGAATGTTGACGGTAGTTTTTTCATTCAATTCCGTTGTCAAATCAATAGAAATTTCAGTGGCTTCAGTTGTGGATGTTACATTTTCGAACTTTCCAGCTGTAACAGATTCTGATTGTACTATTGTCTCTGGAAAATCTTCAGTTTCTGTTGTTTCTTCGCATATTTGGCTAGTAGTTTCGTTATCAAACTCTAGCGTTGTTGAGTCCACGTCTACCACTCCGGAAGTTGTATAATTTTCGATTTCATGTGCTGTTTTCGTAGGGTAAGCATTAGAATGGTTCTCATAATTACTTGTGGTTGTGCGAATGTCGTTATTGTCGTTAGCAGTTGTGATAGTTTCCATTCTATTTGTTTCTGTAGTTAAGCTCTCGATCGTAGAAGTGATTGCATCAATTGGGTTTACCGTACTTGTAAAAATATCGGATTCTGTAGTAGTTTTTATAGTCGTTTCGATATCCCAACCTTCCATTGTTATCTCAGTTATTGGCTCCTCAGTTAGGATAGGAACTAAGGTCGTAAAATTATCTACAGTTTGTTCTGTAGAACTACCTGTTGTTGTAGGAATACTTTGTTCGGTGTTTTTAGCAGTTGTAGTTTCTACTTGATTTGATTCTGTAAACATCAAATAACCATTATCCGATTCTAGGCTTATAGTTGCAATCTCTGGACTTGTTACAGGTTCCTTAGTGGAATAATCTAGAATATCAGTAGCGTCAACGATGTTGGTTGCGGTCCAAACACTTGGCGTTGTTAGCTCGGTTGTTTTTTCCGCATCTAGAGCATTTAATGTTGGAAAATATTCTGTTTTGATTATGAAACCTGCTGCATCAGTAGTTTGCTCTGTATAAGTATCAGTTGTTGGACTAATGTCTCCTTCAGTATTACTAGTTGTTGTAGTTACTACACGATTTGAGTTTGTAAAAACCAAATTGTCATTCTCCGTTTCCATGTAATCAGTTGTGGAGATATCTGTTGTATATAGGGTCCCCGTATCTGTTGATGGCTCTGTAGGGGAAAAGCTTAGCATGGCTGTGGTGGTTGCGATATCAAAACTATCTGTGAAAAACTGGGTTATTGTTTCCTTATCTGCAGTAGTATAATCTTCTGCATTAGGAGCTAATGTTGTATAACTATCTGTGGTCGTATTAATAGTTCCTACCGTATTAGCATTTGTTGTAGTTTGATGGATACGATTAGATTCTGTCAATAAAGAATTACAATTTCCCGGTTTTAGTATTTCAATTGTGTAAATTTCCATATTTTCTACGTACCTGTTACATATTCCGTAGCAGAGTTATTGGGGATATTAGTTACATAAGCTGGATTGGTTGGAAAACCAAAACTTTCTGTTGTTAGTTCGGTTGTTCTTTCAGTATCGTCAGCATTGCCGAATTGGGTTATAGGAGTTGTGGCATCAGTACTTGTCGGATCAATATCTTCTACTGTTCTACTAGTTGTTATAGTTTCTGCACGATTTGAATCTGTAAATAACAAATTTTCATCCTCTGGTTCAATACAATCTGTTGTGATTGTGATTTTTGTTGTATATTGGGTCTTTGCAGTTGTTGCAGGCTCCGTAGAGGAAAAGCTTAGAATGTCTGTGATTGTTGCGATTCCAAAGCTTGTAGTTGAAAACTGAGCTATTGTTTCCTCATTTGCAGTTGAAAAATCTTCTAATATTGTATAACTATCTATGGTTGTATAAATAGTTTCTTCCGTATTAGCATCTGTTGTACTTCCTATTCGATTAGATTCTGTCAACAAAAATAATAATTTTCCAGTTTAAATATTTCAATAGTGGAAATTTCTATTGTTTCTAAGTACCTGTTACTGATTCTGTAGTGAAATCATTAGGAATATTAGTTCCTTGAGCTGCATTCGTTGGTAAACCAAAACTTTCTGTTGTTAGTTCGGTTGTCCTTTCAGCATCTTCAGCTGTTGATGTTGGAGCTGTTGCATCAGTACTAGTTGGATTAACATCTTCTTCTTTAGTACTAGTTGTAGTAGTTTCTACATGATTTATGTTTGTAAATTCTAAATTTCCATTCTCGGGTTCTATGCGTTCAGTTGTTGAGATTTCTGTTGTATATTGGGTCTCTGCATTTGCAGCTGGCTCCGTGGAGGAATAGCTTAGAATGTCTGTGGTGGTTGCGATACCAAAACTATCCGTGGAAGACTGTACTATTGTTTCCTCATCTACATTTGAAGATTCTTCTGTATTAGGAGAAAGTGTTGTATAACTATCTGTGGTTGTATTAATAGTTTCTTCCGTATAAGCATCTGTTATAGTTTGATTGATTGAATTAGATTGTCAATAAAGAATTACAATTTACCAGTTTTAGTAATACAATTGGGGAAATTTATGTTCTTGCTACGTACCTGTTACTAATGCCGTATTGTAATAGTTTGGAATATTAGTTGCTTCAGCTGTATGAGTTGAAAATTCAATACCTTCCGTTATTAGTTCAGTTGTCCTTTCCGCATTTTCAGTTTTGGAAACTGCAGCATTGGTGGTTTGTTCTGTATAACTATTTGTGGTTGTATTAATATCCTCATTGCTATTAGCAGCAGTGGTACTTTCTCTTCCATTTGATTCCAAAGTTGCAAAACTATTATTAACTGGTTTTGGTGATTCAGTCCAAGAATTCACTTTGTTGTTTAAGTTTTCCGTAGCTGTTGTAGTAACAGGTTGGGAAGTATTCCTTGAATTTAGAGGTATGGTTTGCAATGGCCTTAGCAAACCCAATGAACTTAATACTTTAGTCACATAATCTCTATCATAAATAAATGCTGGTTTAGAAGGATTATAAGGTCTATACAGTGTATAATCATAAGGCTTATAATTTTTTATATTCTGTTCGGCTAATTTAACAAATTCTTCGCGCGAATTGAACAAATTAAATGGTGGCTGATTGACTTCGGGCAATCTTAAAAAATGCCTTAAGGACATTCGATAATCCACTATTTTATTTTTAACAAGTTTAGGCTGTCTGTCATAATTAAAACTGTTGACAGTAGCAGTTATTAAAAAAATTAGAAAGATCCTTGATATCATTGTGCTATGAACGCAAAACGTTGAATGTTGAGAGTTTTTAGTTGCTTCCTATTTTAAATATTTCAAATGTTGTTGCCGTATTAAGGCATCCCTGCTGTTACCTGCAGCTATTTTATTTCGCTTGGTCCCTTTTGTAGTAAGCAAGGAAAAGAAGAATTTTTCTTTGAAATGAAAATAACACCCTTATTTTTTTACCTGAGTTTTGGTTTCGTACAGCTACATATAGTGCAGTCAGGTACTTTCTTGTTTTCCAGAAATAAAATTTTAAATGAAAAATATTACTGACGGCAAAGAATTCTATTTTCAAAAGATTCACAGCGAAATAATACTGAACCATGTAATGAAATATAATTGGGAAGTCTCTATTATATCATATTGTGCGAACCATTTTATATACAAATATAAAATAATACATATGACAAAAAGAAGAATTCTCACTATGAGCAGTCCAAATATACACCAGATGTACATATGAATGAGTGATTGAAAAACTTTACCCTCCACAGTTTGTATACAATACCATATTTTTGTTTAATACGATTATTTATAGAAATCCCATTATATCTAATTGAAAATGTAATATAGCTAGCAGATTAAAGGTAAGAATTTATATTTTTAGTCTAAAGTGCCCTATCAAAATACTTCTCAATAACTTCAGATTATTACTGAATTGCCTGATGCATGACTGAAATCTCTTCTTATTGTAATTTGCCAACAAAAGTTTCAATTGTCTCAAACCTATATGTATTGGGAAGAGTCTTTGCCTCTTTTTAATTTCCTTTCTGTTGATTATAGCTTTCCTTACTATTACTATTGTTTTTACATTTCATTCCGTACAAAGATGCTCTCTAGGTGGCTGTTTGTTTTGCAACATAATTTGCAATCTCAGTTTATACTTGATGAACATGCACTCGTAACATGTTTAGTTACCTTTGAGTTTTCTGCAATTGAGTGTGTTTAGAGTCAAGTTTTAAAATAATATCCAAACTCACCTTCAATTCTAACTAATAATCTTATTGGCCTAATAAGCTCTATTCCATTCGGGTTGATGCCACAACAAAAGTAACTTTATATCGATTTCATTCAAATTCCTATACATAACTTTAAGTCCAGATCTATTCTAATCCTCTTTTCCATCTACCATAAAGATTTTTGAGTTATGTTTGGTTAGGAGGAACTTCCTCAACCTTCATTGAGGATTAGATGAGAAATAGATGAGGAAGATATAGGCTGCCTATATATAAGTGGAATGTATTCCTGTTTCAGCTGTTTGCAATTAAGATCTACATAGGTGGTTATGTATGTGCACAGCCAAGTTGCCTCCAAGGCACTGAATGCGTACAAAAGCCAACATCACTGGAAGCGATATGACCGGTTAATAACGAGTTAGTATTCAATAAGGAAAGATATTCACCACCATACTCAATATTATGAATTAGTCCATTACAACAGATGGCAGAATTCCCATCCTGTGTTTCAGTTGATTTCTTAGTTGATAAATATTAATTAAATTGAAATCGTGCAAATACTTACTTCGATGAAGAAGACACTTGGTTACAGCTTAATGTTCCTTAAAGAAGCAAAGAAGGTATAAATTAATGCGCATTAAATGATTTAGGATTGTATTTTTAACAATTTTTATTTAATTTTATCGATTATTAATGTAACATAAGTAAATTTTTTTAAATATCCGTTTCACGAATTGTTTAATATGAAAACAAAATAAAAGCCACTGCCACTGTCCAACACTCAAACGTACTGTTAAACGTCATATGTACAAGTATTTAACTGAACATACCTAATGGCCGGCAGAATTTGACAACCATTACTAAAATTTGTTTATTGATAGACTTTACAACGCGTTTTTAGCAAGTTTTAATTCTCGTAAATTTAATTAAAAATCTATAAAATAACACAGGCAAAGTTAATTTACTTGCCTATAACATAGACTTTGTTTCTTAAAAACATACTTAGCAACGACAGTCCTTAAAATTACTTGATTTTGTTTTGCATTTGTAAACGTTTATAGTGAGAGTCGCGTGTTTTGTCATTTCATAGATATTTGGTTGAAAGTTATTTGAAATATGGATTCCGATTTGTATGATGAATTTGGTAACTATATAGGTCCTGATTTGGATAGTGATGAGGATGACGAGCAAAGTATATATGGTCAACCAGACCAGCAGGAGGATCACGATGTAAGTATGGGAGAAAGAGTTTCTTAGCATTGTTGTTGTTTTACACAAAATTTCCTACGGAAAATTATACCAATAAGATTATGTATTGGATCCTTATTTTTGTAAATATTTAATTTCGTTTTTATTTTTAATAGGACGAGGCTATGGACGAAGAAGAAGATCACGTAGAAGACGAAGACAAAGAAGTTACCGCTGTCGTTTTGCATGAAGATAAACGTTATTATCCAACAGCTGTGGAAGTGTATGGACCCGATGTAGAGACCATTGTTCAGGAAGAAGATGCACAGCCGCTGGATAAACCACTTATAGAGCCAGTAAAAAAACTGAAATTCCAAATAAAAGAACAAGAATTACCTGAAACCACTTATAATATGGAATTTATGGCCGACCTAATGGATACCCCACCTTTAATACGGAATGTCGCTCTAATAGGTCATTTGCATCATGGTAAAACTACTTTCGTTGACTGTCTTCTACGTCAAACACATCCACAGTTTGAAATGAATGAAGAACGTTCATTGCGTTATACTGATACTTTGTTTACCGAACAGGAACGTGGTGTGAGCATTAAGGCCACACCCGTTACTCTGGTGCTGCAAGATGTAAAACAGAAAAGTTATTTAATGAATATTTTCGATACTCCTGGTCATGTCAACTTTTCGGATGAGATTACAGCTGCTATGCGTATGTGTGATGGTGTCGTAGTGTTTGTAGATGCAGCCGAGGGCGTAATGCTTAATACGGAGCGGCTGTTGAAGCATGCAGTACAGGAGAAGATGGCTATAACACTGTGTATTAACAAGGTGTGAGCTTTAAAGTACATTTCTAAATAGTTTGGTTTATTCGTAATTTGTTTATTACTTTAGATTGATCGTTTAATCTTAGAATTGAAATTACCTCCCCAAGATGCATATTTCAAGTTGAAACATATCGTAGAGGAGGTCAACAGTTTGTTAAGCACCTTTGGCAATGCAGAAGAGACTACTCTAGTGTCTCCCATATTGGGCAATGTTTGTTTTGCCAGTTCTTTGTACGGATTCTGTTTCACATTGAAATCGTTTGCAAAGTTATATGCCGATACTTATGAAGGTGTTAACTACGTAGAGTTTGCTAAACGTCTTTGGGGCGATATGTATTTCCACAGCAAATCGTAAGACTTAAATTACACTTCAAGAGAACGTAATTAATTTTTGTGCATTGTTTTGCAGGCGTAAGTTCACTAAAAAGCCACCCCATAACTCAGCTCAACGTAGTTTTGTTGAGTTTATATTGGAGCCCATGTATAAGGTAATTGCTCAAGTGGTTGGTGATGTTGACACGACTTTGGCGGATACTTTGGCAGAGCTGAATATCCGTATAACCAAAGAAGAGATGAAATCAAATATAAGACCACTTTTACGTTTAGTTTGTAATAGATTTTTGGGCGACTTTAGTGGTTTCGTTAATATGTGTGTTGAACATATACGCTCGCCTTTGGAAAATGCCAAAACCAAAGTTGATCATATCTTTACGGGGCCCAAGGAGGGTGAAATGTACTCTGATATGATACAGTGCAACCAGAATGGTTCTTTAATGGTGCACAGTTCAAAAATGTATCCCACGGATGATTGTACATTCTTCCAAGTAAGTTTTTGTCTACTAAACTCTACTCATAATTTTGTAATATTCGATTAATTTTCCCTTTCCTAGGTTTTGGCACGTGTTGTGTCTGGTACTTTGCATGCTGGCCAAGAAGTTCGTGTGCTGGGTGAGAACTACACCTTACAGGATGAAGAAGATTCACGAATTCTACAAGTTGGTCGCTTATGGGTTTATGAAGCCCGCTATAAAGTTGAATTAAATCGCGTACCCGCTGGTAATTGGGTTTTAATTGAGGGCATTGACCAGTGTATTGTAAAAACATCTACTATTGTGGATGTTAAAGCCACGGAGGACTTGTACATCTTTAGGCCACTAAAATTTAATACACAAAGTATTATTAAAATTGCTGTAGAGCCGGTAAATCCTTCTGAACTACCAAAAATGTTAGATGGTTTGCGTAAAGTCAACAAATCGTATCCCTTGCTCTCCACGCGTGTTGAAGAATCGGGCGAACATGTGATTTTGGGCACAGGAGAACTTTATTTGGATTGTGTTATGCATGATTTGCGTAAGATGTACTCAGAAATTGATATAAAAGTGGCCGATCCTGTGGTGGCATTCTGTGAAACGGTAGTTGAGACGAGTTCATTGAAATGTTTTGCTGAAACACCCAACAAAAAGAACAAAATTACCATGATTGCAGAGCCCTTGGAAAAAGGTTTGGCCGAAGACATAGAAAATGAAGTGGTTTCCATAAACTGGAATAAGAAACGGTTGGGTGAATTCTTCCAAGTTAATTACGATTGGGATTTATTGGCCGCCAGATCTATATGGGCTTTTGGTCCCGACAACACGGGTCCCAATATCTTGGTAGATGACACTTTACCCTCTGAGGTGGATAAAAACTTATTGACCTCCGTTAAAGACTCAATTGTGCAGGGATTCCAGTGGGGTACCAGAGAAGGACCATTGTGCGAAGAACCCATTAGGAATGTTAAATTTAAAATACTTGATGCTGTAATAGCTAATGAAGCCTTACACAGAGGTGGCGGCCAAGTAATACCCACTGCCAGAAGAGTGGCATACTCTGCATTTCTTATGGCAACGCCTAGGCTAATGGAACCTTATCTATTTGTTGAAGTGCAGGCACCAGCAGATTGTGTCTCAGCAGTTTATACTGTATTGGCAAGAAGAAGGTTTGTTAACAATCTTTAGCGATAAGAAAATTGAATAAAATGTTTAATTTGAATAATTCTTATTACAGAGGTCATGTTACCCAAGATGCCCCAGTTTCTGGTTCACCTCTTTACACTATTAAAGCTTTTATACCCGCCATTGATTCATTCGGTTTTGAAACCGATTTACGTACTCATACTCAAGGTCAAGCATTTTGTTTGTCCGTATTCCATCATTGGCAAATTGTGCCTGGCGATCCTTTAGATAAATCGATTGTTATACGTCCATTGGAACCTCAACAAGCCTCACATTTGGCTCGCGAATTTATGATTAAAACACGTAGACGTAAAGGTTTGTCGGAGGATGTCTCTATCAATAAATTCTTCGATGATCCTATGTTATTGGAGTTGGCTCGCCAAGATGTCCTGCTTAACTATCCCCTATAAGAATACAATGGTAATCATTCTTAATATACTATATTTCTATATTAATAAAGTAACAAATACATTTAAAATACACCAAATTCGTTGGACAAGTTTTCAAAAAGCTATTAAAATGGAAGCTATATACGTATGTTTAAAGAATTTTCTGAAAGCTTTAGGGCTAGTACAGACTTCAAACTATATTGCATTTATAATGCTTCTATTTGGCAATAGAGGACACTCCTGAAGTGGTGTTAAAAGAAGAGAAAAGCACAGATACATAAATCAGCTTGAATACAATCGATGGCATGGGCTATGTTGGCTAAGGACCGCTGGGGTTTGTTGTGTACTTGCATTGATTTGCGATTTAAGAAAAACCCATTGGGCCAGAACATAATAGGCATAAAAAAGCATTTTTCGGGATGCAAAGACTTTGCTCTCACTTCTTCCGGGTTTACCAAGTCCCTTACACGACTGTTTAGCTTGTTAACGAATCAATGGGGTGAGAAATGAGTTCCATAAAGGAAGAAAATATTAAACCAGCTTTAAAAACGTGTTGCTCTTAAATTCAATTAGATGTGCTGATTGCTAATTAGTTCCAATGTCTGGAACTGTGGAAATGATAAAATTGGATTATCCACCAAACTTTCTCTAACAGAAGCGATATTTGGATACGTCCCGCCACTCATGTATAAAAATTAGTACACATAACATAGCTAGAAGCTAGGTCGCAATCCTTACAGAAGGGTTGTAATGACCAATTATGTATGAATGCATGTATGCAGTCTGCTGGTAAAAACTAAATAAAAAATAAAATTGCCATGAAAAGTTTCTCAAGAGTTTGTCGTTTGGAGTCGACGTTAACAGTTGTTTCCGCCATGTATGCATAATAATTAACACCCACAATATGGGTCGTGCGAGAAGCTATGTCGTAATCCCGTCTAAAGACTTGAAATATTAAAAAAAAAAATAAAAATTCCTTAAAAAGAATTTCCTACTGCGCCACTTGGAAGTCGTCGTAGTCTAGTAGGTAGAGTGTTGGTCGGTCAGACATCAAAAACGAAATATGAAAAAATATTTCTTCGGCGACTTCCTCTCAGCAGATTTCTGGCAAAAACTCGGCGAGTAAATAAAATTGCCATGAAAAGTTTCCCAGAAATCTGTCGGTCGGAGTCGACATAAACTGTAGGTCCCCCACTCATGTATAAAATTAACACACACAACATAAGTGGTGTGAGAAGCTAGGTCGTAATCCTGACTGAAGGGTTGTAATAGCCAATTATGTATGTGTCTACGCTTGTTCGTTTAAAATAACATACATAATTGGCCATTACAACCCTTCAGTCAGGATTACGGCCTAGCTTCTCACACCACTTATGTTGTGTGTGTTAATTTTATACATGAGTGGCGGGACCTACAGTTTAAAGTCGACTCCGAACGACAGATTTTTGAGAAACTTTTCATGGCAATTTTATTTACTCTCAGAGTTTTTGCCAGAAATCTACTGAGAGGAAGTCGCCGAAGAAATATTTTTTTCATATTTCGTTTTTGATGTCTGACCGGGGATTCGAACCCTGGCCTTTCGTCTAATAACCAACACACTACCCACTAGACTACGGCGACTACGTTAAAATAAAGCGTATGAAATTAATAAATAAAAAAAAATAAAATAGTGTTTACATGAAAAAAAAATTATATTCATTTTTAATATCAGTTAATATGTTATTAATTTAACCAGGCCATCTATTTTAATGGACTTTCTTCAATAAGCATTAAAGTTTCATTTCGGTTTTATTTTTTTTTTAGTTTTTTTTTTTTTAAATTTTTAATATTAGTGCGGTACGCATAGCATTGTTATTAATAAATTATTATTGTATGCATACATATGTATAAATATGTAGTAACGGGTGATTCGGTTTGATCACAGAAACGGAGTTTGAAATACTTAATGGAAAGGAATAAATTAATGACTGTCAGTGGCTCATAAACCGCACCAAATAGTACATCTGTCAGAGTCCATTAACTGCTCTTGAATAGACTCTGCTCTCTACACCAAATGCAGAAGATTGATGTACCAATTATTGTGACTACATAATGGACGTAGTTTACTGGTAATAAAATTCAATAATTTACAAACGTGATGATGTCGTAGTCTTTACTGGACTGGTGTGTTGGCTTATTAGACGCGAGTCTGTGGTTCAAAACTTGACTCAGATATTCCGAACAAAAGTAATTTCACTCAGTAGTTTTCTGGGAAAAAGTCTGAAAGTAAAATAAAATTGTTCTGAAAAGTTTCTAAAATCTATGTCGGATCTGACAGTCATGAAGAAAAATTAACACACACAAAATATGGGTAGTGGGAGAAACTAGATCATAACTCTGGTTAATGGGATGCAATGACCAATTAAGAATGTAAGTAAGATTTGGAAGACAAACTCCTGGTGCGTGTTTATTACATTGCCACATGTTACGAATTTTTTGTTTACATTGCAAAACCAAATAGCAAAGGAATCACCCGTTATATGCTTGTAAAAAATTTAACGTTTACGGATGCGCAAGATTATTTACATACGATTTGGAATTGATAGCGTTAAATTAAAAAAAAAGAAGAGAAAAATAAAAAAAATATTCGCTTGCATAACCGCACATTATTTTATTTTTACTTTAATTCTTGTTTTTTTTTTGTTTGTTGAATTCTTTTTTTTTTATTTGTTTAATTGCATTATGCAATCAACGGTCAGTTAATTTTACCTTGAGAGCAGTGATATTATTATTGTTGCTCAGATGCCGATGATGGCGGTAATGGTGGCGTTGATGATTATTGCAGAGCTGATGATGACCCAACCACACTTGAAAAGCAATCAATTTAAAATGTACGACATATTATTGGTGAACTGTGTTCAAGCGGAAACGGATGATAATAATAATAACATTATTATTGTAACGGCATTTTAAAACAAATTACTTGTATGACATTTCATTATTATTATTTGTTTCGTATACATACATATATATCGATATGCACATGTTTGTATGTACATATATTCCTAGTTATCAATAATCATGCCAGATCAAGATTCTCTCTTATCAAGTTTATTTATAGAACGTAAAATATATGAGCATAACAGTATCGTATTATAAATTAAATGAAATCTTTAAAATGCAATACGCAGTTACAAGTAATTTTCATTTTAAAATCAATAACGCTACATCACCCCATTTCGCGCAAGGTTCCATCTAGGAATTGCTGGAAAAAAGGTTAGCTGATGCAATGCAATACTGGGTGCATTCTTGTTTCATACTAGAGCAAGAGTTGGCAACTTTTCGACCGGTAAGACCATCTGCAGTTGCAGAATAACACACAACCATATTGCTCAATACTGTACTTAGTCTTGTTGCGAATGCTTAACCCAAAACTGACTTGATCACATGATTTGATGTCTTACAGTTAGCCGGCAAGTTCTGATTAGACGATAT
>QOCX01000028.1:84848-201461 GCA_005959815.1 Sarcophaga bullata | reverse complement strand
GTATTGAGTTTTTGTTAATCGGTTGCCTGGGTTTTTTTTTGAATTGAGAATATTTTGGCGTATGTGTATTGGTAATGAGAAGTTTAGGGTTACTAAGTACTGTAGCTGGGATGGTACACATCCTAACAAGACCACCAGAGGGTATTCAAAGAATTGATCATAGAATACAGCACATTAATCTTAAATTGATTGTGGAACCTTGTGGTCTGAAACAGTTATATAGTTAAAGGCCTTTGTACCAAATACTAGGATTAATTGTTCATGATCACATGTCTGCATATGAGAGACTAACATTGGTATCAGAGTAGGTTTTCCAACGGAGCATATGAACTTGCGATAAAGGCTACGTCGCCTGGATAACACGAAATGCAGAACACATTTTCGTATTATGTTATCTAGGATCCGGGTCCAGCCCTTCCGCTGACCAAGTTCTTACTCTTCCATGGCTTTGGTAGAAATTGGTCAGTACAGGGACTGCGTTTGCCTGCGCTATGCTATGCGTGCTAAAGTAAGCTTTTTGATGTCAGAGGCTATGACTCCGACCTAACCTAACCTATCTAGGAACCGGGAGATATCATATCTATTCCTGTCGGAAATTTACTGGATTCCATACGGAGAGCGGAGAAGTTGAGTATGGCTTTCGGATTGCCTTTTCTTGTTGACAAAACGTTTGCGAGGGATGTTAATGATGGGCGATTGGTTATCGATTTCTGATCGGTTGCAGGAATGAGTGACGCTGATCATGTGGATCATTTATTAATGAACTAAATAGGAAACAAGGGTTTAAAATCGCTGCAATCTACAACCTACTGAATATGAACATGTTAATAATAACGCGCGCTGTTAACGCCCCTAATGTTACGGCATTAGGGAAGATGTTGTACCTGGCCCAATTAACATCACCGTCTTCGTTTAAGATATTTCTCATACATTATGGCAAATCTTGGAGAAGACCCATGAAAATCAAGTGAACGCTATGTTTTTGTCGATAGTCAGATAGAGAATTGTATTTTTACTGCAATTTCTGAGCTTGATATTCCTGTGAAGCTGAGAAGACTGTGCAAGATGACACAGAACAACTCTTGCAACTGCGTCAATTCCAGTACTATATTTGATTTTAGATATTGTTAGGGTGTCAATAAGAAGGCAAATAAATCGTTGCCCTGTTTAGAAAAGTACTTATTAATCGTTGTAGTTAATATAATAACTAATCGACGTCATGCATTAGCAATTCTTTAAACAAATTTCCAATAAAAAAAGTAATATTTTCCTCAAATTTTTTTCAACTTATGCAAGTGGTATTAGGGCATTCACAATTCGATTTAAATGGTAAAAAAAAGGAAAACAAAAAATGTTTTAAAAATAATAAAGTGCACATATATATATACAGACAATATGTAAGTATGTTAATAATAAAAAATTCAATTGAATATAATTTAAGTACATCTGGTGTTTTATGGGTAAAATTTTAACACATTTGCGAAGCCAAATTGTAGAGTGTTTGTTTGCGGTTTTTTTTTTTAATGAAATTAACAATCACTGTAAACTACACCTTTCATAAATACTTACATCCATACTTACAAATTAATTCATATACGAGGGTTGGCAAATAAAACACAGACAGTTAAATATTATTTAAAAATGCATAAGTTGACACATGCATACTTGCATACATAATTGGTTATTAGAATTCTACAGTTAGGATTACGACCTAGCTTTTTCACGTCAGTATGTTAGTTTTATACATAAGTAGCGGATTGAGAAACTTTTCACGGTAATTTTTTTATTACGCTCAGAGTTTTTGTCAGAAATCTGCTGAGAGGAAGTCGCCGATGATATATTATTTCATATTTCGTTGTGTTGCATATGTCGGTACTGTGTTTTGAATCCTGGCCACTTTTCACGTTAATTTTTTATTTACACTCCGAGTTTTTGCCAGAAATCTGCTTATAGGAAGTCGCCGAAGAAATATTTTTTCATATTTCGTTGTGTTGCATATGTCGGCACTGTGTTTTAAACCCTGGCCTCACATCTAGTACGCCAACACACTACCTTCAAGACAACGAATCATTACTGCATTTTTAAACTGCCCTCGAATATAAAACCAATAATGTTACATATGTACAATGTATTGGTATTACGTAAAAAATATATACTTACAGAATATGTTATATTTAACGCACACAATAATAAAAAAAAAAACAAATGAAAAGAAACAACAACAAATAATGGTTTATTTTATTTTTTTATCAACATTTTTATTTAATTTTATTGTTTATATTTTATTTAAAAAAATACTCTCATATTTATTTATATGTACAAGTAGGTGTGTGTGTGCATTTGTGTGTGTGTCTATGGGGTAGTAAATAAGCACACACGCACATATAACCATACATACACACACATTTATATGAATTAATTACACGCAAATTGCGGATTTACAAACATTAACATTTTCTTCTTCTTCTTCTTCTTTTTTTCGGTTTTTGTTTTTGTTTCTGTTTTGTTTTTATTGTTGTTTTGCAATAAAACATGCAAAAAAGAAAATGAAGAAAGGAAAGAGTAACAGAAATGAAAGAAAAACAACAGAAATAACGGTACTAATTGAATGTCGGTCGCGGTAGAGTATAAGATTTAATATTTCATATGTTACAGTGTACTTGTATTTGGATTTGTATGTGGAAATATTGTTGTAGTTGTTGGTTTGTCCTCGGAAACAAACTTCGTTGAAGGTATCCAAGAACGAAACAAGAAAAAAAAACTGTTGAACTGAAGCGTATGTCTGTGTGTGTGTGTGTGTATGGTTAAAATTTCTTTTCTTTTCTTTAAAAAATTGTTAATTTTATAGAGGAGGGGGAGGGAGGTAGGTCGGATTTGTAGATAGGAATACAATATAGTGATGGTGGTAGTTGTGGTGTTCAGTAGTAGTGGTGGTATGTGTATGCATTGTTGATGTATTTGGTTATTGACGAACAACATTATTTAGCTGTAGGATATATGGGCATGTATATGTGTATACACACGCTTACACATACACAATGTATATAAACATATATATACGCGTGTGTATGTGTGCATGTTTTGTTTGTATTTACATGCCACCATTTTGAATATCAGCCTCATATGCTTCACGTTCCTCTTGTTCTTCATCGAATTCAACATCATCGTCAGTAGTTGCCTCCTGTGTTGTGATGGAAAGAAAAAAAAAACGAAAGAAAGAAAACAAACAATAAATAAACAAACAAAATAAACGAAACAAAACAAACAAATGAACGAATGGATGCAAAGAATGTAACAACAAAACGTTCGAACGTATGTAAATCATTATCATCTACCATAAGCATCATTATCATCATTATCGTCATCATCGTTATCGTCAGTGCTGTAATGCAACGTTGTGTTCAAGATTCAAAAATAACAACAACAATATGTTAACGGCAATAATACAATAACAAAAACATAAGGTACCGATAGTACAATAGTAGTGCTGGTAGTGGTAATGGTAGTGGTAGTAGTAGTGGCAGCAGGAAAGCAACAAAATTGAAAAATTGTTTTTAATTAAAAAAAAAGGAAAGAAAGCAAATGGTTTCCGTTTCCTGTTCTATACAACATCGTACATTTTTCATAACCTACAATCAGAACAGTATGGAACAAAACGAATGCTGCTCAACTCTTGTTCTAAAAACATCATCTCTTAATAAATACCTGAAGTTATCGTTAAAATTAGCTTGTGCTTCCTAAGGCTAATTCTACAATTATAAGTAGTTTCCGGAACATCCAGTATTTGACAACGATTGAAAATAGAATTCTTTACAGTTTCGTTCTTCACTGTACACAACATTGTCTTACATTAACATTTACAAGTCCAAGTATGTTTACATTATATATGAAAATGTTCACTTTTTTTCTACCTACACTCGGATACAAGGAAAATCATACTTTTTTTCTCAATCTTTGTAGTTCTCAATTGGTATCAATTCTTTCCTAATTTGTTGCTTGTTATTGTGAACCAAACATTTACGTTTTTTCAATATGTTTGTATGCTTCAATTTGTACGTATGTATGATATGTAATAATGTGTATATGAAAATGATTGCTTTCGTTTACAGCACATACCTGGTATTGTTGATATTCGGATATCAAATCATTCATATTTGATTCGGCTTCGGTGAATTCCATTTCATCCATACCCTCACCGGTAAACCAATGCAAGAATGCCTTACGGCGGAACATGGCGGTAAATTGTTCCGATATTCTCTTGAAAATTTCCTGAATTGCTGTGGTATTGCCAATAAATGTACCAGACATTTTCATGCCACGCGGTGGTATATCACAAACAGCAACCTTAACATTATTTGGTATCCATTCAACGAAGTAACTGCTATTTTTGCTTTGAACATTGAACATTTGTGTGTCGACTTCCTTCATTGACATGGGACCTGGGAAAAGAGTGAAGAAAAAAAAAAAACGGAAAATGTATCATGTATTTGGATTGTTTTTGTATTTTTTTGTTGTAAAATGCTTAAAAATTTTAGTTTAATTAGTAGTATAGGGTGGGTGATTTAAAAGTTTAAATTTAAAAATTTAATAAAACAAAAATGATTTGAAGTTTTGCTAAATTTATTCTTTTGTTGTGAAGTATATCAATTTCGTGAATTTTTTCGAGTGTATGCGGTCGTATCTGGGCAATGGCATCACGAATGCTGGCCATCAAATGCTCAATTGTCTTTGAATTGTCGAAATAACAATTTTCTTTAATTTTGTCCACCAGATAATAGTCAAATGATGTCAAATCTTAACTTTTGGGCAGCTATTTGACATCATCATTTCGGTTAATTAAACGCGCATCAAACGTTTGACGCAATAAATCGATTGTGGCATGAGATGTGT
The DNA here is from genome assembly GCA_005959815.1 of Sarcophaga bullata. Classification (NCBI taxonomy): domain Eukaryota; kingdom Metazoa; phylum Arthropoda; class Insecta; order Diptera; family Sarcophagidae; genus Sarcophaga; species Sarcophaga bullata. The sequence goes on along the minus strand of QOCX01000028.1, from coordinate 196,571 downwards.
GACAAGTTGCACCCTCCTGTTGATACCAAGCATCGTTCACATCAATACCATGAAGAGTGGGTACAAAAAAAGTCGATTATGATGATGTGATAGGTGTCTCCATTGACTGAAATGGTTGCGCCGTTCTCATTTTCAAAGAAATATGACCCAATTATGCCTACGCTCCATAAGCCGCACCAAATAGTCACTTGTAATGGGTGCCTTGGCTGTTGTAAGACCATGTGTGGGTTTTCTGAGCTCTAAATACGGCAATTTTGCTTATAAACGTGCTCACCAAGATGAAAATGAGCTTCAGCCGAAAAGAAGATTTGTTTTGATAAAATTGAGTTCCCCGCTGGCCTAATAAAGCCCAACAGTGCTTAAGCGTAAATCAATTTATTACGTTTAGTGCGGATAATATACTGAATTGTGTGACACAATAGAATGGCATAAGTATTGCCAGATTCGAAATAACCGATGGTTCAAATTTAAACTAATAGATGGACCACCCTATAGTAATTATAAGAAATTTTTAGGAAGATTGTTTTGTTTTCATTTAAAATGATTAGAAATGCGGTATTGAAACATGTATGGAGAGAACCTTTGACTCAAATAATGAAAAATTTTTAAAGCTATTTAGGACACTATAACGGGATTACCATTTTATGGCCGCCGTGTTTTAATAACATTACAGAACATATTGAAGAAGAAAAAGATTTCATTTACTATACTTTCAACTTGTACATCAAACAACAAATCTTGTAAATTAATTAACTTGCGTGGCAACAGCAACAGTGTGCGGGAGGTTTATAAAATTGTACTCAAAAATTCAAAATCTGGCAGTGCAGATAATGCTGCCATTCGTTATTAAAATTCATTCTGTTCTCTTAATTAATTACACAAATTCTAAGCTTAATAACGGACATTAACAATTCTGTTTACAGTTTGAAACGTATTTTTTAAAAATTAAAATTCAAAAATAAAGGAAAAACGTTTAATATGAGTGATGATTCATAAAATGGGGAAGAAAAAAAAAACAGAAACAGAAAAGAGAAACAAAAAGAATATAAAAACGAAACAAATTGTTTAAATTAAAATACAAATAATTAGAATTATATCAACCTTGAAGACCATAGAGACCAAAAGTACTTATGAACGAACGAACGAAAGAACGAACGACTAAGTAAGTGAAGGAATGAAAGACTGCAAAACAAAGTGAATGAATGTAAAGGAAAATGGGTCGTGCGTGCCTTACAAATATTAAAACAAATGAGCCTTCAAACAATATTCAAACAATGAATGTGAAAATTAGCATTTTAAAAGGAGTGCTCGACAGCTTATTTCTTATTTTTTTTTTTTTGTAACTCGTATAACTCAGTCACTTTATATTTCGTGGCAAAATAATTAATCAAAAACTGTATGCGTAAAAATACAGTAGGTCTTTAGGGAATTTTCTGTATACAGAAGGAATCAATTGGGCTGAAAAGTGCTCCTACTACTTCCATTGCTTGTTATATTTTGCAAATACTTTTTTTAAATTTTTATTCTGCAATAATATTCTTCTGTATCCTCAGTCTACGTATAAATAAAACCCCGCTAAAGGTGTCAGGTGTACGTTTTTTTTTGAGTGCTTTAGAGATTTGTAAGACTCTTCTAAAGCTGATTTTATTATTGTTGTTTTGGCCATCATTTAGAATTTATGTGTTTATTTTAATTTCTTCAGCATTAACTTAATCTTACGAGTTTTCTTTCCGTTCTTCATTTTATTTTATTTTATTTTGTTTCCTCTTATTAAATACAAATCCTTCTTGGCTTATGGACTGCAAAATAAATGAACTAAAATGTTTAATGTTTTTAATAATATTTAAGACTATGTAACAAGGTTGCCACCATATTTCAAACGGTATACGCACTTATGAACATAATTGATCATTACAATCCTTCCCTCAGGATTACAACCATTTTGCTTATTAACGTGCCCAACCAAGATGAAAATGAGCTTCAGCCGAAAAGATGATTTGTTTTGATAAAATCGTGTTTTTCGACGACTCAATAAAGCCCAACGTTGCTCAAACGTAAATCAGTTACGTTCAGTGCAGATAATATACTGCTAGCTAGCAGCTTCTGACAACACTTATGCTGTGTGTTTGTTAATTTTATAAATGAATGGCAGGACCTACAGTTTAAAGTTGACTCCGAATAACAGATTTTTGAGAAACTTTTCATGGCAATTATATTTTACTCTCAGATTTTATGCTGAAAATTTGCTGAGAGAAAGTTGACAAGGAAATATTTTTTTGCTTTGAAAAGTTTCCCTAACAATCTAGCGCTCGGAGTCGATTTTAAGCTGCAGGTTAACACACGCAACACACAAGTGATGTGAGAAACTAAGTCACAATCCAGACTGAAGAATTGCTTAGTCCGTAGCCTTACCTAGCCTACAATTTTCTATTTAAAGCGATTTCCATTTGGCAACTCTAAATAATATTCTCCACACACACATACCCTTTTAGCGACACCGTTTTAAATTATTAATGATGAGCCCACTGTTAAGGGAGGCCATATTCTCGTAAATGTTGTAACAAAATGAATAAACAGGTATGTACGTACGTACATAAAATAAGTCGTTATAACATTATTTTGTTTTTGTTTCTTTTTTCTTTTTTTTTTGTAGCATTTTACTAGTGAAATGGTAAAAAGTTGCCTCCGTTTTTTTTTTGTTCTGTTATTCCTTTAGGAATAAAAAAAAAAAAAAATTATTTTTGTGTGCAAGAAAAAAAAAAAAAGAAACAAAATATAAAAACAAAAACAAAAAAAAAAAAAAATAAATGGAAAAAATGAACTTAATGTTGTCTAGTACATTTAAATATATGAGCCTGTTGCGTCGCAAAGGTAATAAATAGAATAACGTGTCTTTTAATTAAGATTTTCTCCTGTTCATTATTTTTCTTTCATTTCGACTTATTTTTCTTTGTACTTTTCACTTTTTCATCTTGGAATTCTGTTTGTGTATTTGCATTTAACATATTTGCTGTTTCATTTCATTACTTTGTTGTTGTTGCTGTTGTTATTTTTCTTCCGTAACATTATTATTTATTTATCTGGTAGTCCTACTACAAAGCGAAAGAAAAACAACAAAAAAAAAAAAAACAAAAAGCAGAAAATAATTTTTTATTCCTTCTGTTATATGAACATTTAGGGATTATGTTGTTCTAAGGACATCATTCCGTGCATATTAAAATTCTATACCACCTATGGCATATGTATGTATGTACGTTTCATCAGCAGATGGTGGTAATGTGCGTGTGTGCCGTTGTATGTCAGTGGAAGTAATTTGTCAGCATTGCTTAAGTTATTTTTCAATGTGTTTGGTCCTTTGATAATTATTTAATTACACATTAAATATGACCTACACACCCTCCACCCCTCCCTCCTCATTGTTCCTTACGTAAGATCAGGTTAAAACATGCATAAATATTTTGATGTTTACGACTGCAAAGTAATGTCCTTGGGGGGGGGGGAAGGTAATAAAAAATATATTCAATTTTCCCCAAAAGTTTGAATGGGTTAAATAGAAAGATTTTATTATGCAGCATTGGCAATAAAAACCTTTTATAAGTCATGTGGTGTTAAACATTTTACACTCCCATAGATTACCAGTTAAAAATGCGGCATCGTTTACAAGATTTATCCAAAATTTATCGAAGTTGGTCGAATATCTTATAGTTTGGAGAAAGTCTTTACTTTCTCTACATGCATACATAAGTGGTCACTACAACTCTTCAGTTAAAATTACGACCTAGCTTCTCACGAGCCTAATTTGTGCTTAAACTCGACTCCGAACGACAGATTTTTGAGAAACTTTCCAATGCAATTTTATTTACTTCCAGAGTTTTTGCCAGAAGAGAGAAAGTTGCCAAAGAAATATTTTTTCATTTTTCGTTTTGTTACAGACGTGGCCTCATGTCTCACACACTGCTTACTTGACTACGATGACTTCACTAGACGCTTTGTTTTAATTCTATTGGTATTCATTGTAAAACCCTTTTGGAGTTTAATCAGTAGACTGTCTTCATAAGATCTAAGTGAACAAAACAAACATGTTTACGACAGCTAAAGTCAAGGCAATTTAATATCGTTTGTCATCAAATTCAGCATTCCTTGAAGGAGTCCTAATTATTCCTGGCAAAATTTCTTTTTAATTTAACTTAATACTGCCATCTATTGAGGAATTTTCAGTCAAGAATTGAGTTCCTATTATTATTGATTTTGTTCCTTTCAGATCTTAAACGTTTTCTGGAATGTGTTTCAGTTTCATTTAATCAGTTTCCCTTCCAGTTAACACATGATTGGAATACTAAGGTAGATCCAATAATAAAAGAGTTACCATTTGTCATTAATAACAGCAATGAGTTCTTAGTGTAGGGTTCAAGTGCTGAAATAGGCAATTGAGCAACAAGTGCAGAAACATGTCATGTACCCCCTATTTAGCGCCAATGTAGTAGCCTTAAGGGTATTCAAGTGAAAAGTCCTACGAAAGAGTTTGGATTCAGTGCGGATTAAGAATAATTTCCACATCCGACCCAATAATGAGCGGTTGTAGTTTTTCAACGACATGGTCGTTGTGCAGCGTATTAACATGCAGCGGCTGCCCTAGCTGCCAATCCATGTCAAATGGAAGAGGATGTTCTGGCGAGACTAGTGATTAGAGGAAGTTGACATAGAGGACGACCTTGTGTGCGTTAGAAGAACCAAATTGAGAATGCCCAATCATCGATTGGTGTGACCAACTAGGGAAGACACGTAATAAGTAATGGCTGCTGGAAGGATTCGCTAAAGCAATGCTCTACGATGCCTTTCGTTCGTGCACAAATTTGTTCAGAGCTCTAAACCATGAGGGAATTCTTATTTCTTTTTATCATGGTTTCGGAAGACATGAAATTAAATTTGAATCCGCAGCAACGAATGTGGGAGTTGCCAAAAGACTCTTAAAATTTTTGGCTATTTTACCATAAGAAATAACACGTAGTGGCGATATATAATAATTAAATTTTTTTCTTTAAACTTCAAACATTTTCTTTTTTATTTTGAATATTTTCAATACGAAAACTTTTCGGATTTGCATCCTCTCATTCGCCATTTTTATCTTCGCACAAAAAAGTCTCATTAAAACAACATTTAACTCTTCATTAAGTTATAAATTATAAAGAAAACAACAAAACCAACAACAACAACAGCTAAGGAAAGTTCAAAAACTTCTCAACAAATGAAATGAAATGAATCCTCAAAACAAAACGTTCGTATTTCTTTTTTTTTTTGGCGAAATGGGCCATTTTGGTAAGACAGAAAGAAAGAGAGAGAGAGAGAGAGAGTGCTAGTGCGAGTGCGACAAGTAATCATAATCATGAGTTATAACTTTTCTACAACAAACTTTATGACTTTTTGACTTTATTTGTCAACGCAAAAAGTCAAAAGAATAATGACTGTAGCACAGTAAAAGGGCAGGCAGGCAGGCATTCAATGTAACCTAACGTATCTCTGTACGAATAGTCATAGAAAATGCAACAGAAACGATAACATTTCCGAATACATTTTTAAACGAAACCAAAACTCACCTTTATGTCAATGAAATTACAGAGAGAGTAGAGGAGGTAACAGTGGGAATATAAACACGATATGAAAAATAGTTTTTTTTTTTTTTTTACTAACAAGCCATAAACAAGTTGATTTCATGCTTCATGGCTAAACAGTTCCAGGGCTATATAAATTTAAAAGCCAACATGAAAAACACCCTGAATTTGTCCCCCATTTTTTTTGAGCATGACATTTTTATGAAACGAATGAAATAAAAACGAAAAACATAAAAAAAAGTTTGTCATAAAAATGTTTGAAATATTAAAGGAAATCTGTTTTTAAGTCCCCCACACACACCTGCAAGTCAAGTTGAGTGGAAAACGTTAATAAGCCCTCTTAATAACTCGCTCAGACATTTGTCAGGCCAGACGTACGTGAGCCATTGCTACTTACAATGTTTCAAGGTGTTTAGGTATGGTTAAGCTTTTTTGCTTTTCTTCTTTTGTTTTCTGGCAGTTATGGATGACACTTTAAAACTGGAAAATGTTAACAGGCCTACTGTTTATTTTTCTTTCGAATTTCTTGTGTTTTTTTTTGTTCCCGACTCCTTTTCAACATGATTAATGATCTTGTGCGGCTAATAGATGAATGAATGAATGAATATCTGTATGAGCATGGGGGGGGTTGCGTCGTAAAGTAAACACATAGCCAGACGCACTGAAATGTTTAAGACGCTCTAAACCCACTTTTGGGAACAATTCAAAAAGAAATTTATTAAATTGCACAAAATTAACATGGTTATTAGAAAATTAGATAAACGATGGAATTTTTTTTTTTTTTTTTTATGGTGTAGAGCAGCTGAAATGTCAGTGAAATATTTTAAAATATTTTGCTTGGAATTAATTATTTGCAAAATAATTCAATTCAATTGATCGCTCCATTAATTAATTGTAACGAATAAATCAGTCTACAGGACAAAATATTTTAATTTAGGTATTGAAAATGGAAAATGGTTGCGAAAAACTTGTCAGTTTTTAAAAAAACTGAAACCCTTCTTAATGCTATTAGTAGCACAGTGAATTAGTTACTAAAAACCCATCCACAATTGCATATTAAACAAGATACTACTTGAACCCTAAGATTTAAAGACAAATTTACAATGGTTTTGGAGTAAAACTGATCGGAAAATTATTATTTTTGTCTTCATGTTACGTTCGATGAATGGCTTTTAAATGAAATTCAATTTAAATTTATTATAACAGTTGTCTTCTCAGATGGTTTAGATCTGTGATCTTCAATTTTGGTATACGTTTTCCAGCATGTCGTTTGGTATCACATTAACAGCAGCTGTAATGTTATCTACCCGAGTTGATGGTTTGGCTAACTATCCACGAGAGACTTCTCCAACAGTGTCATCTTAGCAACCAATAGACTGCTCAAGAACGTACGATTAATTGATTACCAAACTTATATCTCAATAGGGTTATGGTATTGCGTGGCGTGCCACTCTCTTGTTGAGGTTACATGCCAATCAAACCAAGCCAACTGTTTTGGCATTTCGCACAGAAAAAAAATTATCATCGCACGGTACTATCATTGGGGTAAATGGCTTTGAAGATTGCTGTGGAGATACAACATACGTTGGTGTACAGATCATCCAATTTAAGCCCGCCATAAACAAAGATGGTTTGGCCAACACCGTTCTCAACGAAATATGGACCGTGAGCCCAAAATTCAAACCAAACAGTGACTTTTTGGGATTTATTGGTTGCTTTTGGATTTCATAATAACTGATCAGAATGAGTCTTATCGCTGAACATGACTTTTTGATGAAAATTTGTTACAGCTGTCAACTGCTAAAAAGCACATTCTGTGGATATACTCCGTAATAGATGGTCGATTTGGCAAAACAGACAATGACAACAAGATGACCGTTATCAACTGTCAAAATATGAACATGATTTTTTGAACACACCACCCCATATTAATCCTTTCTTTTATGTTCCACAAAAAATAATTTTTTTGGCCAGATAATTACAAGCAGAAATCTAGTTAAGTTTGTCGATGCTAACAACTATTCAAGAAATCGAAGTGGGTCCTGTAAGGATGCAATTACAAAGCATCCCCAATTTATTTTATTTTATTTCGATCGCTTTGAGTTCATTTCATAAATCATGTTTTACCAGTTCAGCAAGTGATTGCCGTACAGTAACAGATTCTAGAACGATAGAAGTGAGACCACTCGTAAGAAATTTTGCTTCTGTTTCTTAAGCACTGCTTCAGCCTGCACTATATATGACATTTGTTTTTGATGATTTTTGACAGGAAATGTAAAGAATGTCCACATTAGCCATAAAGATTTAAGGTGGTGAATAAAGATTGTGGTCAAAGAAGAAGAAAAACATTGGTAGATACTTAAGCAGAAATTTTAGAAAATTGTCCAGCAGCCGTATTTACCAAAAAGCAAAGAACTTGTGTATTGCAACTGAAATCGTGTGCCATTTAAAAATGACTTCTTATGTCCAAAGTGCTGTTTGAATGCTTGATCTGTCAGGTGTTGTCCAGTATTATTGGAAGGGAGATTAAACCTCTTGATTTAATTTTACTCGCTTGGAGTTGTAGCCAAGTACTTTAAGCTCAACACTAATCCGCAGCTTTTAATTTAATTAATTAAATGTAATTAATATTTAATTGCCTGTAATGAAAACTTATTTTTCTTTTTAAATCGAAATTTACAAAATAAATCTTTTGTTTTGTATTTTAGCTAAATACCTTGAATTTAATCGTTCATAAAACAACGGGTATTAAATACTAACGAATACCATTGCCATACACAATAACTAAACATTTCATTTCCTTTCATTTTATTTTCACTTTAATCTGCCAGTTTTAATGCAATTTATTTGACATGAAAAGAAATCGTTTTGCATTAAAAACAGAAAAATTTTAATCATGCTGCGTACACAAATGCTCACAGTCATTAATCAAATGGGATTAATTGTTTAAAAAATACAAAAAAAAAAAAAATAAAAATAATAACAAGAAAAACAAAAACAACAACAAGAAAAAAAAAATTATAATTTTTAATTAAAGCATGGAAATCACACAATACTTACCACGGAAGATGGTGGCAACAGTAAGATAACGACCATGTCTAGGATCACAGGCAGTCATCATGTTCTTGGCATCGAACATTTGAGCAGTCAATTCGGCAACGGTTAAGGCACGATACTGTTGACAACCCTTAGCAGTCAATGGAGCAAAACCAGGCATAAAGAAGTGCAAACGAGGGAATGGCACCATATTTACAGCTAATTTACGTAAATCAGCATTCAATTGACCGGGGAAACGTAAACAGGTGGTAACGCCGGACATAGTAACCTATAATTATGACAGTAGTAGAAAAAGGGGAAGAGGAAGAAAGGGAAAAGAAGGAATTTTATTAGTAAAATTGCTTTCAAAACAGTCTTATACAATATACAGACCATAGTTTCAGTGTTAAACTAAGAACTATTAATTAGAGATTATAAAATGCACGCGCCATTTAATCTTTTATTGCGACACTCCTTTTATAAGCGGAAGTGCAGTAATATTGGCGTTCAGGCGTGTGTGTGTGTGTGCGTGTGAGTGCACGCGTATGGATGGAAATGCAAATTTTAACAGCATCATTATTATAGCGTTAAACAGAACCCGCTAATTAATTTTCAATAAACGGCAAGCGTATTACAATTACTAATTATGTTAGGGAGTAGTACTCATCCCTCTTTGTAATGGAAAGCCTTTTCGTTTAATTTCTCACAATTATTTTTGATGTTGATTTGAATGTTTTTAGTTTTAATTTTTTAATTTTTTCTTATTTATTAAGGCTCTTGACCTTTACAAGTTCAAACACCGTAGATGAGTTTATTGAACCATATGTTAAGGATTACAAATGAAGACGAATTATAAAACCGTATTCTATGCTCACTTTTCGTTTTAAATTCAAGAGAATTTTTTCAATTGTAAAAGAAGTCCAACGGAAGCATATCAATTGCTTAGCATCGATTGGCGAATTGTTTATCTGCGATTCAAAAATGATGGTTTTTGACATTTGAGATGAAAACTGTCCACAGATTGTCGCCAAAGAATTAATAACAAAAGATTTGTGAGCTCGTTAAGCAGAAATTTAAGTTAAGTTGTCAAGCATCAGTTTTCATCAAAAAGCAAAGAACTTGTCTGTTGCAGCTGCAACCGTGTGCCATTGAGAAACGATGTTGTTTGTCAAAAATGCTGCTTGGAAAAAAGTATTCTTTACCTTTGAACGGCACATTAACATTCGGTACTTGGTGGAAGCAGAAGCGTCCAATATACTCGTATGTATTCGATTTTATCGGGACGATATTAGGATTTTATCGGGATGTAAGAAATCAATTCAAAAGGCCCGAGTACAATTGATTCGTTTGATGTGTCCATGAAAACGTAGTATTGTATTCGATGCATCGATCGATGCATCGATGTTTTAATATAAAAACATATGATATGCAATATGACATTTATAATCGATATATGGATCAGCTCTTCAGAAGAGGACTTACATTGGTATAATCGAGGCAACGAGAACCTGTCCTATAACAAAGCTGGGAGCCCACGGTACTAAGAATCAGAGCTATGGAAACTGTGGGATAATAAACGACAAGTCAAATGTAGTATTAATCAGTGGACATCGTGGCCTGACAAATCGAAAACTTGAGACCAGACGTTTACTTACTGTGAAGTAAGCAGACTAACTTGGAAGTGAGTAGACGTAAAAAGGAAATATTGAAACTAAGATCTGACCGACCATAGAAAACTCAAAAGATGTTTAGAATAGGGTTCGATATGTAAACTTTGTGATAAGGAGAATGAATCATTAGGACATAAGATTGGAACCTATGCGGCGTTAATGCCATTCACTTGGATCGACTTGTATGTTTATCAAGTAATAGGCTGGGAATTATTGGTACTGATGCCGAAAGGAATCCATTTTTCTGATAAATCGATATAACATCAGAGATGCTTTACATTATAATGCATGGACAAATATTATGAGACCAGGCTATATCTCTTGTGGGTATTATGGCTGTGAATTTTCGGCCCACCTGTTTTGTAGCCTAACAACAAACTTAGCAGTTCTTTTGCTGTGACATTTTTATGCAGTCATAAAGGCAGATATTTTTTTAATTTAAAACAATTTAACATCGTTCTTCATCGTTTGAATATAAATACAAAATGAACTCTGCGTTTAACCAATTGTAAATCCTTATCAAATAAGGTGCTCCAAGCGATTGTACATTTCATTTCAATTGTATTTCAATTCAAATTCTCTGACATTAAAACTTAAATTGAAATGAACAAAAAGAATTGAAGAAAACAATAAGTTTCCACATGTAAGAGTATACAGTATGGGATAAATAAATCACTAATGATAGTCAAGAATATCTTGGTTTCATAAGAAGAATTAAATTCCACAAGTTTTGACCAACTTCAATATGGTATTTGGCAAGATTGCCAAAATACGCAGGACAGTAGTTTTTAAAAAAATATTTTCTTTCGTGAACATTTTGTTCAAATTCCAAAAAACTGGATACAATTTTAAAGAAATTTAATTAAAAGCCTACAGTATAATGCGTAAAATTTTCATCATTAGTTTTGTCCATCATCGTAATTGAAACTCAATATGTGTTCATTTTAAATATTCATTTATTTTATGTGAACATATATGTACATACATAGATACATACGACTACATATTGATTGTCATATATATGCAGGTGTTTCTGTATGAGAGTAGTTGTGTATCTCGTCATTATTGTGGCCTAAAGTTTTTCAACGAATTGATAAATTCAACCAGTTATATTGTTGTTGTTATTGTTTTTTTTTTGTTTTGTTGTTGGTCTGTCCATTTGTTTATTTTCCAGTTTGGCTGTCATGTTCAGTTTGATTACTTCCTTATTAAGATGTTTATTAGAAAGTTGTTACGAGTAACTGCAACTGACTGACAATTTAATCGATTTTTTATAATTGAAAATCGTTGTATGTTATCAATTTATCGAATAATGCTCTAAGGGCATATTTAAAATTATTACTTAAATGGCTATTAAAGCAAAGATAAGGTATTTATATATGAAATCGCGTATTAATGATTAATAACAAGTTAATAAGGGAAACTCAATAAACCTGTACACTCAGAGAAACACACAGAAAAAATGTGTTATGAAAACGAATATTGTGTCTAAAAAGTTAACACACTACTTACTAGACCACGGCGACTTTCGAACACGATCACCCATGACAATTACAATCCTTTAGTCAGTAGTACGGCCTAGCTTATCACACAATTTAGATTGTGTGTGTATATAACAAACATGAGTGGCGGGACCTAAAGTTTAAAGTCGACTCTGAACACTTGAAATTTGAGAAACTTTTCATGGCAACAGTATTTACTCTGCATATTTTTGTCAGAAAACTGCTGAGAAGAAATCGTCGAAGATATTTTTTTTAATATTTCGTTTTATATGTGAACCTAGATCTTACGTTTAATAAGCTAACACATTGCCTATTACACTACGACGGCTACGACAATTATATTAAAAGAACAACAAGTCAGAAGCAAGGCGATGATGCTAAGATCTGACACCAGAGATCATAATATTGTGTATGTGATGGCTTCAGAATTCAAAGAATGATTCTTTGATTGATTCCGATTCTGTATTGTCAAGGATTAATAGGATTCATGCAACTAATTTAAGCATATGGTATTGGCCAATAGCAATGGCATTGTTTTTCATTCTAATATATCCACCTGAAACACTTGGGTTATCAATTATTTCGATCTCTCATCGATGTATACTCTAGCGAGATTTTACTGTGTTAAGAAAACGCATATTGCAGTTCTGCCAAGCTTTAAACTTTATGAGATAAGACAACCCTTGAGTCTGGATTACGAACTTGCTGCTCATACCACTTATGTTGTGTGGGCTAATTTTATCTATAAGTGGCGGGACCTACAGTTTAAAGTCGATTTCAAATGACAGATTTTCTGAAAAAATTTCTCATGGCAATTTTATTTACTCTCAGAGTTTCTGCCAGAAATCTGCTGAGAGAAAGTTGCTGGAGAAATATTTTCTCATATTACGTTTTGTTGGAGTCAGACTACTCCGAGGTTTGAACCGAGGCCTCATGTCTAATAAGTCAACACACTACCAACTAGACTACGTCGACTACAAGTTGAAGTCTTAGTATCTTTTAATTACCTCTACAATATGTGGTTCCTATTACGCCATCGCGAATAGAAAAAGGAAGACAAGGAGAGTATTCGGTTTCGTGTAACTGGTTTTTGTTCCTTGTCTATATGTTTTTGAAAAAAGATGAAGATTCAAGTCTTAGATCCATAAGGCCTAGAATGCAAAAATATTAATTCATTTATTAGGCCTTGCTATATCAGTTTTATGATTTTTTGTAAGTAAAACATGTTCCATGGAAATATAAACAAGAAAACAATTCGAAAATAGAACATATTTTTATAAGGAAATTGTTTTTTAAACAACAACGTAGCCTATTTTAAATGTACCTTGTTTCCATAGTTTTTTTTTTTTTTTTAGTTTCATTTCATAAGGATTTCATTCAAAAATATTGTTTCATTTTTAAAAATCCTTTCAAAATCAAATATAAAGCATAAGAAGTGCTTACGTGCCACAAACTACATGAGACGAAATTAGAACGAAAACGGGTTTTTCCGTGTCACAATTGTTTTTACGTTTCGCTGTTAAACACTATTCGCGAAAATTCACAAAAAAAAAACAGAGAATCAGAAAAACAAGAAAAAAAACATCAAAACAACATCGAAAAACAACAAAAATAAGCGAAATAGAAACGAACGTTATGCATGCATTTAATTACTTACGGACACCAAATGATTCAAGTCCTCATAGGTGGGTGAAAGGAAACGTAAACGTTGATAGCAAATATCATACAACGCCTCATTATCGATGCAGAATGTCAGATCTGTATTTTCACACAATTGATGGGCCGACAATGTAGCATTATAGGGCTCAACAACAACTTCTGACACCTGAGCACAATGTGAATATTGGTATGTATGTTTGTGTGTGTGTGCGTGTAAAGGGAAAAGATGTGTGTTGAATGTTTAAGCAAATATTAAGCAATATATGTGAGTGTAGGCGTGGCATATATATATATATATATACATACACACAAACATTTAACCTTCATTTATTTCATTTCAAGTACCATTGCCGGAAATCAAATTCGCATTCATAGATTTGTATAGATGTACGTGTGTTTCCACCATTTTCATTCATACGTTTCGTTTATACGTAGATTCAGTTCGTTTGTACATTCAGTTGTTTGTGTTGATTCACACATTAACCAAATGTAATCGTAATATATACATACACACATGCATACGATTTTAAACACATTCATGGTCGTAATGATGTTTACACAACCAAAGCATACAACGAGGCGCAGAGATACGATTATACATAATGAGTGTTTGTGTGTGGGTGTATAGGTAGGTAGGTAGAGGTATATTTGTATTTATTATCATCAACATTGCCGTTGTTTTTGGTGTTGTGGTTGTTTTTTTTTTTATTGCAGTTGTTGTCGTTGTGTTGTTGGTAATGATGTTAATGATGGTTAAGAATGGTTGCAGGAGCAGCCGCCGTAATATTCAAAGAACAAGATATTATTCACACAGGCATAAACGCACACACACACACATGGGAACACAACGATACACACAATTATAATGTCATGCAATACCAGCAGCAACATTTCCATCGTTCAAGTCAACCATATTCAATTCATACAAATACACACACACACGCATGAAAATGCAAACAATAACAGGCCATTGTAGGGTAGTTACGGTAATTTTTTTTTCAAAATTCCAACGGTTTAATCATCATCATCAAGTATTTTTTTCCGTTGTGCATATGAGTGCGAATGTTGTGTGTGCAGCGTAGAATATTTTCCGTAAAGTTGCATAAAAGGAGTTATTATGTGTTGGGCGCGTGCATTCCAGATTGAGAGAAAGAAAGAGAGAGAGAGAGAAAAAAAACAGAAAATTAGTAAAAATGTTCAACTTACAGAAACAAGATGATTCAAATCTCCATAGGTTGGCGATGACAGCTTCAGTGTACGGAAACAGATGTCATACAATGCTTCGTTGTCAATACAAAATGTTTCGTCGGTATTTTCGACAAGTTGATGAATCGACAATGTGGCATTGTATGGTTCAACAACTGTATCGGAAACCTGTTATTATGTATTATAGATAATTATACACCGTAGTTGTTGTTGTTAAAGCATTTTCAGGTGGCCAGCAGATTTATGATGCAGCAGCAGCAGCAACAGCCATAGCATCCGACATCAATACAAACAAACGCATACAATACATTTACAACAATTCAATATTCAAGTTTTAACATTTTTGTATTGTTGTTATTGTATTGTATTGTATTGTTATTGTGTATGGTGTACGCACGAAAATTATCATTTATGTTGCAATGTGGCAAGCAGCGTTCAGCAAATTACAGATAATTTTTGCATTAAGAAGGAACAAAATACAATAAATGAAGAAAGAAAAGAAGAGAAAAGGAAAAATAAATACCTTCAATTAGTTCGTTTTTTTATCTGATTATTTCATAATTTTCTTTAAAAAAAAAAGCTGTTAATAAGAGGCCTTAATTGTAATGCAAACTATAATATCGTATGATTATTATTATTATTATTATTATTATTTTTTTTTTGGGACTTAAATTTAATTATTGTTAAACAAACAAATAATACTTAATAGCCGGGTTAATATTTTAAAATTATATTCCATGATAAATACATATACCATATATACATACATACATATCTAGTATACAGTATGTAAACAATTTTAAACTACAAAATTATTACAATCAATAAAAATATTTTTTGAAATTTCATAAATAATTTATAATCCTTGGGATTGGAAGATTTTTAATTTCAATTTGCAAGTATGCGACTAAACAGTTCATCAAAAAAAAAAAATTATTATTCGAATCTCAAAAAAGTTCGGTTACACATTGTTAGCAGTTATTGCACTACAGTTCATTTGAGGGTTGACATTTTAAACGTCAATTTCTTATAAGGCATTATTCAAGTCATATTATTCTGTGTAAAATTATTTACGTTAGAAAATGAGTGGGAATACACAATGTTACTGTCACATTACGCTTTCCTATTATAGGAAACGTAAGAATGTATTGTAGATTGCTGAAAAAAGTTTTGTATAAAAGCAGCGGCAGAGAGAATATTGCCGTGGAACTAAGCATTAATCATGAAAAATGAAAATTTTAGTGTTTTATTTGTTTCACAGGAATAGAGAGTGAAATTTTAAAATATCGAGTTTCTATTTACAGGACAATGAAAAAGCAAATAAATTTCCAAGGCATTCTTACTTTCTTAATTGGTCATTACAACCCTTTAGTTAGGTTTACAACTTAGCTTCTTATCTCATATCTTATACCTACAATTTAAAGTCAACATCGAACGACAGTTTAGAGAAACTTTTCATGGCAACTTTATTTACTCTTCAGACTTTTGCTAGAAGACTGCTTAGAAAACGTCGCCGAGGAAATATTTTTTCATATTTCTTTTTATTGGAGATGTCGGAGTTGAGGCTCGAACCACGGGCTCTCATCTAAAAAGTTAACACACTACCTGCTAGACCACGGCGACTTTCGAACACGATCACTCATGACAATTACAACCTTTTAGTCAGTAGTACTGCCTAGCTTATCACACAGTTTAGATTGTGTGTGTATATAACTAACATGAGTGGCGGGACCTAAAGTTTAAAGTCGACTCTAAACGCCTGATTTTTGAGAAACTTTTCATGGCAACAGTATTTACTCTGCGAGTTTTTGCCAGAAGACTGCTGAGAAGAAATCGTCGAAGATATTTTCTTAAATAATTTGTTTTATTTGTGAAACACGCCCTCACGTTTAACAAGCTACCACACTGCCTATTACACTACGACGACTACGACAATTATGTTCAAAGAACAACAAGTCAGAAGCAAGGCGATGATGCTAAGATCTGATACAACAGATCATAATATTGTGTATGTGATGGCTTTAGAATTCAAAGAATGATCATTTGACTGATTCCGATTCTGTATTGTCAAGGCTTAATAGGATTCATGCAAATAATTCAAGCGTATGGTATTGGCCAATAGCACTGGCATTGTTTTTCATTCTGATATATCCACCTTAAACCCAAGTATGGTTATCAATTATTTCGATCTCTCATCGATGTACACTCTATCGAGATTTTACTGTTATCTGTTTAATAATAATTATTTGATAACTTCTAATTCAACCATAAGCAAAACCAATGAATATTACATCTAAGCCTTATTTAAAATGTATTTTAAATACAAAATATTGCTTGAGGCGTTTTGGTTTTATAATAAATTTTTCAATTATTAGAACGAAAATTAAGAAGGGATAAAACAAAAAGTAAAAAAAAAAACAACAAATAATTTCCAATTGAATTAGCAAATTAAACTTTAGTTTACATTGGAAAATAATTAACGTTTTGCGTTTGTGCATTAATGAATATCAATAGAAAGAAGAAGGCTTTTATGAATTACATGTGGCATGTAAATCTACAACGAATTTAGAATATTTACGATTTATATGTTTCGATGAATTAATAAATTCGTAATAAAATAAGAGAATGGATAATTGAATTCTATGCGAAACACAATACAGTAGCCTGGACTAGATGGGCTGTTCGGAAAAAGTTTCACAGCCTATCTTTTTATTAAGTTTAGAATTGTGTTTACCATATAGGCTGAAGATAATCAAGCCATTCATTCCTACGTGGAACTCTAGTGAGTAATCCTTTATCCAGTACTTTAAATCTCAATGCAACTTCAATGCTTAATAGGTACGTCAAAAAACCGAATTACCGGCTTTGTTTATGAAAAGCATTCAGAGGTAGTTCAAGCGCTTCCATTATACTCTGAAACATGCGCTATTAGGTGTGACTTGCACAAATCGAAAGAGTTTGACTTGGTTTATAAGTTGTTTCAAGAAAACGGTGTCATGTACCATGCTGCACTTGCTGCCATAAACCTATTGACAGGCAAGTTTGGTAAGAACTTAATCTTTTCAAATTCATTGACCGATTATGTCATGCGATTTCACCCCAGTTTATTATTTTTGTGAGAATATGTGGAGTATACGGAGGCCATCTTAACAAAGTTCCAACCCTTAAAACAGAATGACTAAAATGCAGCTTATGAATAGACCAAATATGAAATAATCGTTATTTCATTCCCTCTTGCACATTTTTGCAGTTTTTTTTATAAATTTAGGAATGAAGAATAACCCGTTACAAGTTAGACTTGTTTTGTGGTTGTTAATTTAGATGGAAGTTGCTTAAAGATTAAAAAGGCAATTCTGTGACATGTGACGTCACTTTATCAAAAGTTTCACTTTGCAGCTTTTATTGAGTAAAGTCTATCAGACTATCATTACTCCATAAAAAGTTTATGTTCCATTATAATTGATTTGATCTAGCTTACTGCTCTACGCTTTACGATGTCTTTCTGATAGGTTGGATTTGTAACATAGCTTGTGGTCAGTACTAGAGATTTAATTGTTGAATTAAACAGATCATAGCTTTAAATGATGTAAATTTTATGTTCGATGTGATTGAGTAACGGTAAAGCACTAATTCAGAGCGAGACATTAACAATTTTGTGAAATATTGAAGCAAATATTGTGACACACTCGCTTGTTTGTAAATCATGATCAGTTATGCTTGTTCTTTACTCCTTCAGATTCATTTGCACATGCTCCGCCCATGCTGCAAATTGTGTTCAAAAGACAAAAATTGATTTTTTAGTAATTATTTGTGTACATTCATCTCAATTTTACTAGTGATTGCTTGCAAAGCAAATTCTATTTTGATTTATAGGATGCAGATTTTGTTTGCAAAAATTATAACACAGCGTATGAGTAATATTGATTTCCCCCATACCACAACACTTATACGCCACAGTGTAAAGCTTGCATTAATTTTCTTTATTTAAATTCCAAAATTTTCTGTATTTTAATTGAATTTAATTCTCAATGCACTTTCATTAGTTGGAATTTCCACAATAATTCCTTGATTTATTTACAAAGAAATAATTTAATTTGAATTTAAACGTAACGAAACGAATCAAATTTTATTTTCAAAGCTAATCTTTACAGTTTAACAGGTAGGTGAACAATTATAAAAATTATCTTTATTTATCGTAAATGAATGAATGAATGAATACTTGAAAACACATTGAAAAAGTTTCAAGTCATTAATGGATTTCATGCAAATGCAAATACAAATGCAAATACAAAAATAAAATAATTAAGAAGACACAATAATTTAAGGTTTTGAAATAAATACCCACAGTGGAATGGAATGGAAAAGAAACATTAATTTATGCGAGAACTTAAAAACCACAAAGATGTCTTCAGCAATACATACAGGTATGCATATAAACGTATGCGAGACACGCATAACGTAACGTAATGTTTATAAGTACGTATACATAATTAACGTTAAAACAAACACAAAAACGGTAAAATTTATAATATCAACAGAAATAAAATACAAAGATTTTCATAAAATACATACATACATACAAATGTACACAGGTATGTGCATATGTACGTGCATATGTATAAATGTTTGTAAGAATCATTTGTTTGTATGAGTTTAAGTGCATAATACAATAGTTTATTCATGTATTTTGTATGTGTGACAAATGGCAACAAGACCAGAAAACCAGCCATAACCGTTCTTATAACCGTCCTATACAAAATTAAACATATACTTCGTTCATGTATGTATGTATGTATGTATGTATCGTGCATGTATGTATGCATACATGCTTTTACTCATACACAGGTAATTTAGCTAAAGGCATATTGAATGTCCACTTTTAATTGTATGTTATGTTCTACATGTACACACTCACATACAGCTCAACTCTGTATGTATAGTATAGCGTGTAGCGCAATACACATGCATGTATCGTCTTGTACATGAGCCAGGACTAACATTTGTGCCTGGATTTGATGTGAATACAACCTAAAGGTATAGACATATTGGGTATGAGCATTTCTAGTAAATGAGAAATAAAAAAAAAAAAATAGCACAACAAAACGATGAAATTTATTTCAGTTCATGAAACTGTGAGTATGCGTGCGTGCGTGTGTGTGTGTGTGTGCGTATGTGAAAACAGAAACAAATTTTTAGCTTTAAGCCTAATAAGTGGATAATGTTAAAATAATACATGAATACAAAATGCCACACATGAGCATTAAAAATGAAAACAACAACAAATTGACTACGATGGCTGTTAAGGAATGTCTAACGTTTTAATGTAGAAATAACGCTGGAAAAAACAAACAAACAGACTTCAGAGTTATTGATAGAGTCTCCCAAAAGGCACTTCTCATCATTGAAGCTACCATCTGTCAAATTAGTTGTCATTTATTCAAACTGTTTTGCCAAATCCCCTTAGATGGATGAAAGGACTCTAGAGTAGCAATAGCAATAGCAATAGCAATAGCAATGACACTAATTTTTATCGCAAGGCCCATTTTCGGGCCACATGAAATCCAATGGTTATCAATTTTTTTTTTACCTGAATTTGGACGCTAATGATATGTGCTTTTAACAGGACGACATTCCTTGCCACACACTTCAGATCATTTTGAATATTCTAAACGAAATTATTGGCATGGTTATTTTACTTAAAAATAAAGAAGCCATCGAAATCGTACAATTTGACCCTGTTAAATTTTTTCTTGTTGATTGTTCTTAAGCTGGAAGTGTATTCGAATAAACCAGTAGCCACAACGGTTCTCAAAGCCAATGTAATTTGAGTGTAACGCTATCACTCAAATTCATCTTGATTTATGTTTTAGAGCTTTGAAAATTAAACATTTTGAATATGTTGCAGTAGTAAACAGTAGTAATGACAGACACTTGATCCATGTAATGTTTCACAGATCATGGTATCAATGGTCTTTCAAAGAAATAAAAAATTTCGATGATACTTCACGCACACTTTCTTTTGCTTATCAACTGTGGGAAGCATATTGAAATATTTTAAATTTTTTCTTATGACAGCTAACAGAAATGTTTTCAAGGCAGTAATTTCCACCATCAAAGTTTCACTCACAGTTTTTCTTTTTATAAAATTAAAAAAAATTTTTTTTTTAATAAAATTTCTTTTGGCATTGCTTTTTAGTAATGCCAACCCTCGTTTATATACTACACCTGTATATTGATTGGAAGCCATTTGTGTTGTTTTAATGAATGTATTTCTCTTGTTTTGCTTAGATTTAGCCGAAGGTATTTTATGTTCGTACATACCAAAAAAAAAAAAAAAAACAAAAAAAAAAAGAAGAAAAATTTATAATCATAATATCTCTTATTTGAGCATATTTATGCATTTAATTTATGTATTTAAATATATGCAAATAAGTTTGCAAAACATATATTATTAGCAGAGAATTCTGTAGAAAGTAAAAGATTTTAATTTTTATTTGTAATAGAAATTCACACTAAGAAGAAGAAGGCAAAACTTTAGTCAATTTCGATCTTAACCCAATGGGTTTTCGAGAAGAAGACATAAGCGAATTATTAGCTCAGAACTGTTGTAGTCCTATTGACTAATTTGTAACCTTTTGCGTTTGAACAATTGCCAAAGTCTGCCAAATCTTCTCAGGATGGAGGGCATCTTAAATATCTAAGTTTGTATGACTCTGGCACTTAAATCAGGATAAATTTGTGTGGTGATATGATATGTGCGACCGTAGTCTAGTAGGTAGTGTGTTGGCTTATTAGACGAAAGCCCAGGGTTCGAATCCTCGGTCACACATCAAAAACGAAATATGAAAAAAATATTTCTTCGGCGGCTTCCTCTCAGCAGATAGATTTCTGGCAAAAACTCTGAGAGTAAATAAAATTGCCATGAACAGTTTCTCAAAAATCTGTCGTTCGACTTTAAAACTGTAGGTCTCGCCACTCATGTAGAAAATTAACACACACAACATAAGTTGTGTGAGAAGCTAGGCCCTAAAACTTACTGAAGGGTTGTAATGGCCAATTATGTATGTATGTATGTGATATGAGTTATGTTGCCTTTGAAGGCAGCTTTTAGTATATTTGCATACTTTTGCGCATAAGGGAAATGTGGCAAAAATAGTACCACCTCTACATGAGGTGATCTGAACTGGTCACCGATGGCATGGTCATTGCTTATAATGCACAATAAAACCCGATCTTTATGCCGCTAAAAGATAACCCAATTGAAAATGATGTGCTAAACACAAAAGTGCTGACTTTTTTCTTAAGCAAATTTTTTTTATTTTATTTTTTATTTTTTTTATTTTATTTTTTTTGCTCTAAAGGTGCCCATATTTATGATTTATAATTTTCAATTACAAAAATTAATTAACAAATGAAAATTTTCGTTTGGAATTCATCTAATAAAGTCACAAATAATCTTTAATTTGTTCTAATGTCAGCATAATGTTATTAATTTTCTTATTTGTTAGAATTTTAAATTTATTTACAACAAAAGAGTGAGAGAGAGTGAGCGAGAGAGAGAGATTTACAGAAATTTCGTTCTTTTAAAGGGTATTTACTAATTTGGTTATGTGTGCAGATACATACATACATACATACATAAAATACAAATGATAGTGAATTAAATGTAATAAATCACAAACTAAATTGTAATTCAAAATAAATATCAATTTTATATACATTAACTCTCACACTCTTAAATGTACAAACACATTTGCATTTGTATTCACATTCATATTTATGCTGGACTAATACACCACAGATATCAACTGTTTATTACCAATTTGCAAAATCATAAATCCAATTAGATTTTAGCATATCTAATAAGCAAATATTACAAGGCTTCCAAATATAACCATGAAGACAAAATGAATTTTGTTAAGTGTTTGTAGACAAATTAGAAAGTAGCATACGAACAACAACTAACAAAGAAATCTTTTATAAATTACTAAAAATGCACATATTTTTAAGCCTTATAAAATACATATACATGTACATACGTACATATGTATTGTATTTGTATACATTTATTGAGGAATATGGATTTCTATTTATTTTATTTCGTTATTAAGGTGTTTCAATAATTCTTAACACTGTGTTACAAAAGTCAATTGAAAGGATATAACTTGAAAGCTACTTTGACAGTTGAGAAATATGAATTGAATTAAAAGAGTTATTTACAGCCAGAGATGTAACACCATTGTCCTGGCATATGTTTGAGGTACAAATATGAATATGAAGGAGATAAGTTGTAACAACTCTGTGTTTCCTGAGAGAATTATTGAACCTTCTTAACCTTAAATTGAAATAAAACAAATTGTGTGAAATTTTTGCCCTTAAGTGTGGCAAACTAATATCGTTTAAATGTCTAACACGACTTTTCCAAGTGAAGCGCATGCAATTTGTTCACTTTTCCACGAATCTGACCCATTAATCAAGCTAAGTTCTGACTGATGAATCTGAGGATCACTGTGGTTTGTCTCTTACTGACAAGAAGAATAAGTCTAATGAGGTCAAATTATACGATCTCTGTGGCCAGTTCACTTAACCGGAATGTATTGGATGCTCTTGAATCTCTTGTGGAGTGTTATTGAACCAAAATCAACTATTTGTTCACGTAATCATTCATTCATTCATTCATTTTGCCTCCTTTGTCACTTCAGTTTGAGTTTTTTTAAAACTTGAACAATTTAACCAGTCGAGTCGTTTGTAACGATAGCATTGCTGTGGACCACAATTGAGGTATGTGTTTACCAGCAACCTTTTTCTAATAGATATCCAGACCACGCCCATACGCCCACTACCCAGAAGTGAGCATCATTGCTAAAGACGATTTGTCGATGAACATTAGAGCCAGATAGACCATCCATATTGATGAAACAGTTTTATTACATACCTGTATGTATGTATACACAATTGGTCAGTTAGGACTACGACCTAGTTTCTCGCACCACTTATGTTGTGTGTGTTCATTTGATACATGAGTTGAGAAACAATTGGCAATTTTATTTACTTTTAGAGGTTTTGTGCGGAAATCTGCTCAGAGGTAACGGTCAAAGAAATATTTTTTCATATTTCGTTTTGTTGTAGATGTCTCATCTGGGATTTGAACCGAGGCCTCACATCTAATAATCCAACACACTACCTACTAAACTACGGTGACTACAATTTTATTACTTGTAAGTGATTTCATAAAATAAGCAAATAAATGACAACTAATTTGACAGATGTAGCTGCAACAAGATGGCAGCTATCAGTTGTCAAAGTTTGGAAACCCAATGGTAAAAAATCTTCACCTTTCACTCATTTTCATGTTAGTATACTAAGAGTAGTAGAAGTTTTTTTTTGACATTTGACATGACGCTCAGAATGTCATACGCCACGGATAGTCTAGCAACTGAATGTTGTTTCCAAGCCATTATTATATTTTATTAAAACAGGTGCCACGTTTCTATGGATGAAGACCATTTTTAGCTGCATGAGTATGTAATCAAACAAAATTCTCAAGTTTTATGGGAAGATCAGTCAAATTCAACACAAAGGCTGTCAATGTACAGTATGGTACAGTTTGAGCAAGAACTTGATTGACATGTAGTTTCAATAAGACCAAATGCCAAATGCTTTGTGGCATACATATTCTCTAGTATAGACGGCAACATTGCTGAGATTGCTGGCTAAATTGATAAGAAAATTATGATTGAATTGAAGATCACTGATGAATAAGCTATGGCTTATCCAATTCAGTTGTCAATACCCAATCGATAAAGATCTCACTCATACATTCGTTTTCTCAATTGTCGGTTACTTTTGCGCAGGATAGAACATTGTATAATTATTACTTACGATGGGTAAGGGCTTTATAACAAGCTTTATTTAAACTAAAATACTTTGTTTTCATAATATTTATGAAAATTAATGTTTGTTTGTATACTCTCTGTGGAAGGGAAAAGAGTAGGCAAAAAAAAAAAATAAAACAAAAAAAATATGATAAAAATATTCAACAATAAACATGAAATAAACGTACGAATGTATGAATAATTGTATGAATCCTGTATTTTGTATAAAATATACATACAATAATAATTACAGATATTTTCTACATGAATTTAAAAGCCTACACAATCTACATACATATGTACATACAGACACTTTTAAGTATGTTAATATTTGTATCGATATAAAGGCATGTGTGTATGGATATGTGTGTGTATGTTAAGTGTGCAAATGTTTATACATATTTAAGTTGTATTTATACTTTTAAACGTTCATAAATCAGTTTATGAGTGTACACACAGTACGCTATTGTTCTTATTTAACCAAACAAAAATAATCATATTAATAATTATGATTATTTGCAGGTGTTATTTTACATAAGTATGAATAAATTTTCATTTTAAACAACAAAAATTTATTATTATTATTATTATTGTTATAGTTGTTATTGTAGTATATTATTTACTTAAATAAATGCGTGCCCATCAATAGCACTTCCAATAGAATTATGCACTACAATACAACTGGAAAACTATACGTTAAATTTGAATCCCAAAGTAATACCATGGCCATGTATTGGTCAATGAGAAAAAGAATTAAGGTCCTTTACATTCATTGCTATAAAGCTTCTGTTAACGCAGTAGTGATAGTGGTACCCCATGGTCAGAAGTTGATTAAAATTCCACTGCAAATAAATTATATCGGGTGGGCCATCTATTGTTTACAATTTGAATCATTTGGCAATACTTATGTTATTCTATTCTGTCAGAAAATTCTGTATATTATCTGCACTGAACATAATAAATCGATTGACTTTTGATCCACATTGGAATTTATTAGGCCAAAGAGAAATTGGACAATGATGGTTGATGTATACGTTAATTAGCAAAATTGCCGTAATTGGAGTTTAGAAAACCTATTACGACTGGCTGTATAATGCTGCATGTAAAGAGCAGGCATCATTGGCCAATATTTCTTTGAAATATCGATTGCGTATGACAAGTTTAAGGACAAATTGTAAGCAGATTGGAGAACGATTAACCACAAGAGAAACTGGGGCCATATTTATCACAATGGGAGACCAATTTTATGATTTGAATAGAATAGTTTCACTTAAGGATTCTATAGAGACTGAATTGTTTCAAAGTTCAGCAAAGATGCAGCAGTTAACTTTATGAATTTTATTACAAGATTCCCAGCACCAGTGCTTTAAATGTCGCATGTTTTACTACAATTTCTTGCAATTTCTGGCACTTGCTGTTGCTGTTGACTGTTATTTCAGTGTTATTGGAAAGTTGTAGTTTATTTTAAAATATGCTGCTATTTATTTGTTCTCTACTTTATATTCAATTTAATATTTCTTAGTTGCTTTAGTATTTTGTTTTCCTTTTTCACATTTTCACATGATATTGCAAACTTTTAGTTGCAATCATAATTCTCATAAATTTTCAATTTATTTATTAAAATTTATTAATTTAATTGTAGATTTTATAAAAACAACAACAAAACTCTATGCAAACATCTTACTGATTTGAAATTCATACTCTCGTGTATACATTTTAAATTCTAAACGAAAATTGATTTATTTTTTCTATCAATAAAATGTACTCTAAGGGATGTCATTCTTCTTGAGATTTTACTTTCAACTAAAGAAATACTATCTTTGTAGGGTGTAGTGTAGTTGTTTTTGCTTAAAAATTCAGTTTAATTATGTAGTCTGTTTGTTATTCGCCTATATTATTTGTTTGTATTAATGTTTGAATATGTTTTCATTTCTTATATCAATTAGGTACGTACGTATGTACCATATATGATTGATAATTATTTACATTTTATTAAATGGGATTTTATTTTGAATTTTCAATTTTTTTTCCTATATTTTTCCCTTAATGAATATCCTTTACAATGTATACGTTTGAATTGAAATTCTTTGAATGCAAGGATATTCGTTACTTATGATACGCTGTAATGGCAAAAAATATTTTTTTTCTTTCACTGTACTGTTCATGTTCACATTTTACGCTATGTACAGCTGCTGACTTTCCTAGAAATTATTAAAAAATTGAATTTTTTTTTTACAAATTTTTTGAATTTTTTTTTATCTTAATTTAGTGCATATAAACACAAAAAATAAATTGAAATAAAAAATAAGCATCAAAAATTACTTTGTGATTCATTTGCATTCATTTTGTATTTCTTGAAAAACATTGCACGTTCCTACCATAAAGCTGGATTCACCCATGGTTTCGGAACAAAATTTTTGTTCTGAAACAATTTTTTTTATGATGGAGTTTGACGTTTCTCTTTTTAGAGAGAGAGAGTAAATTTTGTTCGGAACATTTTCAGCTTGAATTGGTTTAATTTTAATTTTTGTTCCGAAACAATTGGAGAGTGCTGCCAGATACTCAATTTTATACGCAAAATTGAACTGAGCTGCCACATTATATTATATTATATTATACATATCGTATGTATAATAAAAAATAGAGCATTTGTTTCATTTTGTTTATTAATGTTTATTCGGTGGTTAGTGTGTTACTCGGTGGTTAATTTTGTTTTCATTATTATTAAAAAATAATTAAAAAATAGTAAATAATATTAAAAGATAGAATGCTACTGTGCTGCTAATAGTAAAACTAGACGTCGTTTACAAACATATTTCATATGGTAGCCTTGTTTTTCCGGAACAATTGTTCGAAGTGGGTGAATCGTTTCAGAACAATCTCTCAAAAAACTAAAATTGTTTCAGAACAAAAATTTTGTTCCGAAACCATGGGTGAATCCAGCTTAAGAGAATCAGAATGCATACATATGTACATACATACATACATTGCAGCATATATCGTATATATTTTACATACATAATGAATGGCAAACAAAAGAAGAAGAAGAAGAAAAAAAATTAAATGAAATTAAAAAATACATCGTGTTTTATAAAAAAAACAAAAAAGAAACAGAAAAAGTGTTTCTGTGGGGAAGGTAAGTCGATAAAAAATTTTTAAGGCGCTTAAGAAATCTGCATCTATTTTTACATTAGCTTAGGAAAAAGCAAGTGAAACCGATTAGTCGATTTCATAACAAAGTATAGAGTACAGTAATATTACATTTCCATTGAGGAAGTTGTTTCTAGGCAGTGATATATGGCCGCTAAGTTAGAACACTTGATTAATGAAAGTTACACTAACCTGCAAAAAATAAATGAAAATCTAATAAAAAAATCTGAAAACGCTTTATGGCAATAATACATACATATGTACATATATAATTGGTGATTGCAATCCTTCAATCAGGATTAAAACCTAGCTTCACACACCATTTATGCTATGTGTGTTAATTTCATACATAAGTGGCGGCACCTACAGTTTTAAGCTGATTCCGAACGACAGATTTTTTTAAAAATTTTCTCATGGCAATTTTATTTACTCTTAGAGTTTTTGCTAGAAATCTGCTGAGAGGAAGCCGTAGAAGAAATATTTCTTCATACTTCGTTTTGTTGGAGATGTATGACCTGGGGTTTGAATCGTGGCCTCACGTCTAATAAGCCAACGTACTATCTACTAGTCTACGGCTGTATAGACAAGCATATATCCTACCTACCACAGCTACAAGCGTTGATTTTAAGAAAAATCTCCATTTTAATAACAAAATATTTGTGCCTGGGCCACATGTCTCCATAGTCTCCAAAAAACCAAAAACAAAAAAAAATTTTTTGTTTAATGTGATCAAAAATACCATAAACAAATTAAAAAAAAAACAAAAACGAAAGAAAAAACTCATAAAAATGGTTGCAAAACGAATAACAAAAAAAAAGTGTCCTGTCCATTGCTATTATGATGATTATTTTTGTATTGTTAAATTGCTCAGCTTATCGTGCATAATTTACAAGTATGTACGAATAATGAGTGAAATGTATGTGTATGTGTATGTGCATGTGTACATACAAAATATATGCCATTAAATACATTTATCTACCACCAGTATGGAGACACATACATGGATTGCTTACTTATTTAAATTATAATGCTTTAACGAATGCCACAATAAAAATAAACCCATACATACAAATATACATATACAGCAAATACTAATACATTTCCAGTGTTAACCTATCCACACACACACACTGGTTTACAATGTGCTACACTATGGTGCTCCTCTCACTAGAGAGCATGGAAAAAAAGATGTGAGTACGAGCGCGTAATGTTTATGTTTAACATTATTAATGTATGTGTTTGCATGAATGTATTGCCTTTTGTGCAAAGGTTATAATAAAATAATGATTGTTAATATGTACATACATACATATGCGAAAAATATATTTACTTGGCTGTGTGTGTATTTGTGAATAAATGTTTTTTGTAAATAAAATGGTTGAATAAGTAGTGTTGCTATAGCTGTAATTACATAGATTAACAGGGATTTATAAAGAATCCTATTAAAAACACTTACATACACATACACACAAATATTTTTAAATGTAATAGTATTTAATAAATAAAAATTTGCAAAAAATAACGACTATTTAAAGAATTCTCATATTACTTGAATAAAACAGATTCATTTGTGAGACACTGTGTGTAATTAAAAACGGAAATAAATAAAAAAAAAAAAACGAAGGGACATAAAATACTGAAAACCAAAAATTTATGTCATTATAAATTTTAACATTTTCAAATGAATCCCAGTCACACTTTTGAATAATAGTCAACAGTGATGGCACCTTATAGTAGCATAAGTTTAGCGCAGTGTTAAGAAAAATACATTAAAGTTGCGTTATGAATATTAGAGAAGATCTGAATTAAAATAAATTCGGTATAATGCAGTTACATACTTACATAATTGGTCATTACAATCCTTCAGTCAGGACTGGGACCTAGTTTCTTACACTACTTGTAATGTGTGTGTTAATTTTGTACATGAGTGGCTGGACCCACAGTTTTAAGTCGATTCCTAACGATAGATTTTTAAGAAACTTTTATTGGCAATTTTATTTACTCTCAGAATTTCTGCCAGAAATATGCTGAAAAGAAGTCGCCGAAGAAATATTTTCTCATATTTCGTTTTGTTCAAGATGTCTGTCCTGGGGTTTGAACTGTGGCCTCACGTCTAATATGACAACGCACTAACACTATCACTAACCATGGGGACTAATGCAGTTTGTATATCCAAAAATTTTGATTGAAAATAGTTTATCTTATCATTGGAACCCAATACTACAGTTTTTCACATAAAGGCACGCACGATTAAGGAAGATATGATCCAAATATGGAACGGCACACACATTATATGAAACTGAAAAAGCAAATACTTTGGCTCTATGTGTTAGGATTACGTACCATAAGCTTCATTAACCCTTTTATTGTGTTAACAATCATGATATGAAAGTGGGCTGAAACGGTGACTCTTACAAAGAAAGAGTCACAAAGATACTCCTGGGCTATACTAACGAGGGGAAAACCATGAGTATTTAAAGGCTAAATAAGCACAACTTGAGTACACTTGTAGGGACCCTTACATACTATTGAAGACATTGAAACTATGGATCACTATTTATGTCTTTGCCCAGCCTTGGTAAATTCAAGATCCTAATATCAGATATAACTGATCTCAGAGGAGAGGGAGTTTATATAAGCTACGATTTTCCTATAGAAAGTATAGAAAGCCTACTGATTGAAATAGTTGCATGGCACTATGTTATTCTAGGCTATGTGTTAACCTACACAATGGGTAGGTACTATTATGACTTGTCTTTGAACAAAATTATTGAATATGTTTTATTGCTTTCAATGTGTAAATGGTTATGATGATTCCCGCATGAAAGAAGTAGATCCTCCAGCTCAATAAGAGGCAGGAAAGTGGGTACATAACGTACTTAAACGGTCCTTGCAACATGTAAGTCATCAGCCATGTTGTGTAAGTTAATTTGATCCATGAGTGGCGGGATTGAGTTCTTAGAATTTTTATTAGATTATTTGATTACTCAAACCATGTGTAAAATTATTGTTATTGCAATAGCAACAGTGACAAACAGAACTCTGATTTGTCGAAACCAATTCCTATCTGAAGATTTTGCGCTTTTATTTATAACACAACTGTTCACAAACATCTGCGTTCTCATGTACATGTCATCTATTGTTGCCTCTATAAGTTGTTGGTATATTTTTTGTTTCTTTTCTTTTTCTTTTGAATATCTTTCCACAATTTAACCAATTTTTGACTTGACATGCAAATGCGTTATTGTACAATACATCTCTTATTCACATAAATAACATACGCATTGTACCATAAGTTAACCACTAAAATCTGGTGTATATGCAATAACGCCTTCACCACAATTTTCCAATGATTTTAATACCGTTTTTATAGGGTGTACCCATACAGCTGTTACAAAATATCATTAAAAATAATCTTATGCTGCAGATTGAAAAAAAAAAGAATTGAAATGATGTATGTATTCTGAGTTCAAAGTTAAGTTTGGATTAAATATTCGCGATTTATTTTGAATTTTTTTCTTACCCTTTAACGATTACAATGCGTTACATCTGCATAAATGTATGTATGTACGCATTTATGTAAAATCATGTAAGTAAGAGTGTGTGTATGCTTGTAAATCTAAGCATTTGTATAGTTTTGTGTATAGAAAGGCTTAAGCCAATCAACCAAATCCGCATTTCGATCCGCAATAAATTTTTGTCAATTTAAACTGCATGGAACAAAAAAAGCAGAAAAAAACATGGTGTCTTATTCAAACGAAAAACTAAAATTTATTTTACACACTCACACTCTTATAATTTATGTAAAACATTTTCACCGACCCACCTAAGGCACCGGAAGTGAAATAAATTTTGAAAAAAATTTTATTTTGAATTCTGGAACAATTTCAGACAATGGCTTTAAGTTGCAAGTAGTCCCGGTTGAGGCAGAGAATCAGTCCTTAAGGTATTTGAGAAAATTTCAAATTTCCCGCCTTATTGAGAGAGATGGTGGTGCAGCTCAGTGTCATACGATTGCGTGTAAAGCTTAAATGCTTATGCAAGATGTCGAGTCAATTGGCATTCATCTAATTTCATGCTTGAGTTGACATAATTTATTATAACGCATAATGTGGCAAACACACACACACACGCACACGGACACACATCATTCTCACACCAATACAAACACTTTCAAAAATTAAAAAAAAAGCAATAAAACGCCTTCAGTTTATAATTTGCATACAAGCACAAAAAAAAAAGACAACTAATCCTTCATACATTCATTCATTCATTCATTACATTATGAAGCACATGCTCATCTTAATAAGTTCAGACCACAGGCGCCACTTAAAACACCAACTAACCCTTTAACCATCACTATTGCCATACTGTGACTGTGAGGTTTTTTTTTTACTAACACACTGAGAATTTTTATACTCATTTCCTAAACTGACCCTTTAAGTGCACCATTTAAAAACCACATGCCCAACACAAGAAATTTTTAAACACATACTTGTGTATGTATTTATTCTGTACTGAGTGTGTATGTCCGTATGTGTGTGTGTCACACACATAGCATATATAAACATTTGTGTTTAAGTCATACGCTAATATCTAAGCTATTATTTATTAACGATTATTCCAGTATTTTAGTAAAGGCTTAAGGATAATGGTACGTGTGTCGTGTGAAGGGGGAAAGGACAGAATGCATGTTGTTTTCCAAATAGTTAGAAATGGCTTGTAGAATTTAGGATTTTATAATGCAGTTACCAAATTTTTTGAGTACGAAAATAAACTTGTACACATAAAAATAATGCTGCATAAAAACGTATTAATAGGCAAATGGATAGCGTTCCAGCAGGATGAAACTAATTAGAAGTGCCTATTAAAAGACAATATTACCTTTCTGTTTATTTATACTAAAGTTATATTCTGTCTGGCAACTTCGAGATGCTCTAATGTGTTTTGTTTTTGTAATTCTTAGTGAAGTTATTTTTATTTGCCACTATTTCTATATAATATATGCTGTGGTGTTTAGGTATTCACTGTTTTTTATGCAATCGTAATAATATATGGGCATTGAAAGAAATCTAGTTGCTGCAGGTTTAACAAAAGCTGATACCAGATGGTATCGTTTAAATATTGCCGCCGAAAATTGAAATTGATTGATAAAATTGAGATTGATTGGGAATGTTAGTACAGTGCAGTTGACATTATCGATTTGGCACAATTATCGGCAATTTTTGAGTAATCGCCATAGCCTAGTAAGTAGTGTGTGAGCTTCTTAAACGTGAGGCCATGGTTTAAACCTCAAATCAGGCATCTCAAATAAAACGAATAATGAGCAAATATTTCTTCGACGACTTCCTGTCAACAGATTTCTGTTAAAAGCTGGTAAAAGCTTTGAGAGCAAATAAAATTGGCATGAAAAGCTTCTTAAATAATTTGTTGTTCGGAGCCGGCATTAAACTGTAGGTTCCGCCATTCATGTATGAAATTAGCACACATAACATAAGTAGTGTAAGAAGCTACGTCATGATATGAAATTTTATTCCAAGCTTTTAAATGCAAAACTAGACTGTCATACTGGCTAAGTGGTTGAAATAACAAATAAGTACAAGGAATGCTGTCAAAAATGTTGAACTGATAAACTTGAATGTAGTAAATTAGGCTTTTTTTCACTAGCTGAGCTTCACTTAATTTTCAATTGCTTTAGTTAAGCTGGTTTAAACTAAAATGGATTTTTTATTGAACAATATAATTTTTGTACAGATTTTCCACATATTTTGTAGTCAGAAAGTTATATTACAAGGCTTAACAAAAGAATTCACAGAATTCTACTAATTACCTAAGCCTAACTGTAATGTTCGTATGCCTATATGTATGCATGTTTATGGTTTTTGTGTACATAAAGTTAAGTTATTGTAGAAATGTTTGTGGCTTTGGCTTATATGCGTTTTAAGCTTTTGTTCATGTGGTTATTTTGGTTGCATTTACTTATACATATACGTTGCTGTGTATTACGAGGGTGTATGTTTGTGTATATATGTGGTTAACCACTAAATAACACTCATACACATATATATATGTGTATGTGTATGTGCACTGAAACTTGCTCATACATCAAAATTGTATCTTGTACGGGTATTTATGTGTACAGTTAAGTCAAGTTTATTTTGCCACCATAAGCGCCTAAATGCAGCAACTTTATATTGTACTTTTATTTATTCATTCGTTTATTTGTATTTGTATTATATTTTATGTTTTAAAATTCACATTTAGTATGAGTTACTTATACTCACACATACATATTCATCTCCATTTTATTTAGAATATATTTGTATTTGTATTTGTATTTGTATTTGTATTTGTATCTTTATTTTTTAATCAGGCAATATTTTTCTAACAATTTATATGCTTTTATACTTTATGTGCCCCCGTACTTTTTATCTCGAATTTCATTATTTTCAAATGGCACAACATTTTTATATTTGAGGAAAATAAAAGTAAAAGAAGAAAACAACAACATATAAATTGGAGAAAATATTAAATGAAACATTTTCATTTGCATTTTGCATTTTTCTAGAATTTCTAGGAGATTTTTTATTTCCCCTTAAGAATTGTAAATTAACAGCTAAGCTTGAGTACTTTCTGGAGGGCATTATTAAGTACGCTTTTTTTTTGGTTTGATAGATTTGAAATAAATTTCAAATTCATTTTGATATTGTTACAGGCTTAATGCTTGTCCCCTAGAAAACGAATAATTTTTTTGTTTTACAAGTGATTCAGTTATATGTAGAAAATTATGTAATTATTCGAATAAGTAACGAATAAAAGGATTTAATATTTCATAAAATAGAAGTAAAGTTCCCATAAAATTCCTTGACATTCAGTGAGCTTTCTCCAATACCGAGGAGACCCATGAAAGAATGGAAAGACAGACTACGATTCAATGCTAGCCCCTAAGAAACTTATCTGCAATGTTGCGATAAGTTTGAGAGAGGCTCTCAAACCAAATGAATTTGAGCCAAGCAAAACTTTTTTTGGGGGTTTAAGTCCATGCATCAAACTATTCAGAAATACCCTAAGGTAACCGGTCTTTTGACAAGGCACTGTGGACTCAGAGTAAATTTATTCAAAATGCGATTTATGACGAGAACAACAAGTAAATTCCGTAACGATGGAAATGAAACATCGGAGCACATTCGTGGAACATGTGGGGCATTAATACATTTCAGGAACAAGCGATTGGGTGCTTATGAAGTGCAAGGCGGCATATTGACATCGTTGACACTGAGTAGCATCCGGAAATTAGTTAGGGGAATAATCTTAGGGGCGGCAAGTTATAAAATTTGATGAAACATAATAGACCGCAGAACACGACAATAAAAGTATCGAAATTGATTTGTTGTTATGCTACTTTTTGTTTTTCTTTGCAGCATTATATATCACAGTATAATTGGTCAATACAATCCTTTCCATTCCACTTAAGTTGTGTATCAATTTTATACATGAATGGCGGGACCTACAATTTAAAGACGACTCTGAGCGACAGATTTTTGTGAAACTTTTTAATTTTATTTACTCGCGGAGCTTTTGCCAAAAATCTGCTGAGAGAGAGTTGCCGAAGTAGTATTTTTGTTTATATTTCGGGTTTTGTTGGAGATGTTTCACCTGGGGTTTGAAGCTTAGCCTCACGTCTAATAAGTAAACACACTACCTAGTTAACATGCAGCAAACTTTAACTAAGACTTCGTAATATTTTCCTAATAGTGGATACCGCAGGAAGTATTAAAGTCTTGTAATCAAAAGATATTTTCGAATTGTGCTAATTCGACAAGAATTCACCTGTCCCTTCTGATTTTAGGCTTAGAACCTAACTGTTTAGCAGTTTAGAACCTAAATAAGTAAAAGAGAGGATATAAAATCGACACAAATAATCGTTTATTCGATTATATTTGCTGAGACTCCAAACACCACCACCCTTGCTGTGGAGCTTTAAAGCAAATCATTATCGTTGTGATTATTATTACATTTAGACTGGCATAAAAAAAGAAAAAATAAAAATAAAATAAAACAGAAAATAAAAGTCAAAAACAAAAACAATTTATGTAAAATAACAAACAGAATTAATTGAAATTAATTATTTTCATTATAATTTTACGTTGGATAATTAGTAGAGACGTGTGTAAGTGTTTTTGATGGGCTCATGTCAAAATTGTTGCGTTCGTATGCCTATTAAGGCTCATGTCTATGCAAGGATGTGATATTTTTTTTTATTTAATATTAATTTTTATACGAATAAAAACAACAAAAAAAAAACATATTTGAATAATTAATTTGATACGAAATATAAATTAGCATTTCGTTGAAAAACAGACAGACAAAAATAATTATGTAAACAACAGCAAAACAAAAAAAAACGAATGAAATGAGATACAAAAAATAACTGCAATTTAATTAAAAAACTGTAATTATGTATGTATGTATGTATGTATGTACCATATATATACGTATATATACATACGATATTTAAATGAAAATGCTAATGTAACGACATGGTAAATTGATTGAAATGGTCTCATGTACAATGCATATGTACATACAAATTACATATGAATTAAGGGATTAAATTTGTTTGTGTGTGTGTTTTTTGTCTTACTTTAAATTTAAATTTTCTAGATTTTCTCATATTAAATTGAAGATTTATTAAAACAGTAAAGAAATTTGGAATTTCCCATGACTCTTGCACTTAAATCAGATCGAACTTATCCGATGACATAAGTTGTATTGGCTTTGAGAAACACTGTGTCTTAAAAAGAATGCCAAAAGGCCAAATTGTAAGATATCGGTGGCCAGTTCTTATCAAGTTCATATAAGAGGACCATGTTTACAAATCGGTCGTGCATTCAAAGTAGCATAAGTTGTGTGAAACCTAGCGCAGTCCTGCTAAAACCTCATGCTTTTGGTGGCCAGATCATATAATTCAGGCTAAAAGAAGTGGATAATCATTGAGCTCTGGCGCTTGACGTTGACAGTTATGGCCTCTACACCAAACAATGACTTTTTCTGAATGCTTTGGATGAACTAGAATCTCAAATGGGTTAGAATCGTTGTATATTCGATAATTTTGTTTGTTTCAAGCACATCGCTGAAGAAGAATGAGTGGGTCACATAATGCAGATGAAGAAGATGAAAATTAGAGTCAGTTGCCAATTGGTCCAGAGCCTAGTCTCTGTAGCTATATGCCATAGTAGTCGCTGTAGTGTAGTACTAAGCAAAAGACCGTGGTTCAAACCTAGTTCAAATATCTCGAAAAAAACGATCAAAATCAAAAAATATTTCTTTGCCAATTTACTCTCAGCAGCTTTCTGGAACAAAATCTGAGAGTAAATAAAATTGCCATGAAAACTCTTCTCAAAAAGCTTTCGTTCAGAGTTGAATTTAAACTGTAGGTCCGTAGATGGCGTTTGAGAAGTTACGTCATAAGTCTGATTGAATGGTTGTAACGATCGTATTAAATAAGTAAGTCTAGACCATAACATCACATTGGTTTTAGATGGAAGATGTTTAGTAGAAATTTACAGCCACAAAGTCCAGATCTTATATCCTATTGCTCAAACTGTTTAGCATGTTGTATGAAAACTGGTCATTACGCGCTTTCAGTTAGGATTACGTCTTAGCTTTTCACAGCTCTTATATTGTGTGTGTTAGTTTTACACATGAGTGGCGGGACCTACAATTTAAAATCGACTTCGAATGACAGATTTTTGGGATTTTTATTTACTTGCGAAAGTTTTGCCACAAATCTGGCAGTAAGCCACCGAAGAAATAATTTTTTCGTATTTTGTTTTGTTGAGGATATCTGTGACCCGGGGTTTGAACCGAGGCTAGACTACCTACTAGACTACGACCACTATGGGTATGTTCGAATTAAAGAGTAAATAGAGAACAAGGATTAAAACCCCTTCTTTTATAACAAACTTTAGGACAATTAATGTCTAATGCTCTAATATTTTTAATTCAATGAACAGAATGATCAATAATCTAGCGATACTTGAAGAAAACTATACTAACTTCTGTGTGGTGTAAAGAAAGTTTAAATTTAAAATTTTTATATTTCCTTTAATATTCTTCAGAGCTTTTCTGTTGCCATTTAATTCGTTATTATTTGCACGATGTAATCAAGGACTGTTTATACAAAATTTTATAAAATAAATTTCAATTATTGTGTATTAAATATCGTATGTTTTCTATTTTAACTGCTTAATTAAACTTGTGTAGTTATACCCTATACCCTACCCTACCATGTTATACTTACAATATGTGAAAAAATACTTAAGCTAACTTAGATACACCGATTGGTTCAAATGGCATAGATCCCGTATATGTGCTCATCAATTTACAATTTATATTCAAAGAAAAGACTGCTTTTTTAAGGCCATTCATTATCTTAAGGGGATTGAGGATTAAATTTTTGCTTTTTTTAAGACCTAAGATCAGAAGCCTGATAATTTTGATCAGTGGTTATGCCAATCCAAATGTTTTACTATATAGTGTAGGTAGGGTATGTTGTAACCGAACTTAATTGTTACTTAAGCTAACTTAGATACACCGATTGGTTCAGATAGCATAGATCCCTTATATGTGCTCATTAATTTACAATTTATATTCAAAGAAAAGACCGCTTTTTTAAAGCCATTCTTTATCTTAAGGGGATTGAGGATTAAATTCTCGCTTTTTTAAGACCTAAGATCAGAAGCCTGATAATTTTGATCAGCGGTTATGCCAATCCAAATGTTTTACTATATAGTGTAGGTAGGGTATGTTGTAACCGAACTTAATTGTACTAAGCTAACTTAGATACACCGATTGGTTCAGATAGCATAGATCCCTTATATGTGCTCATTAATTTACAATTTATATTCAAAGAAAAGACCGCTTTTTAAAGCCATTCTTTATCTTAAGGGGATTGAGGATTAAATTCTCGCTTTTTTTAAGACCTAAGATCAGAAGCCTGATAATTTTGATCAGCGGTTATGCCAATCCAAATGTTTTACTAATAGTGTAGGTAGGGTATGTTGTAACCGAACTTAATTGTTATTATTATGTCCTGCACAAAATGTTATTGTAAAATTATATCAATTCAATTACGAATATTAAAATTTTATTTAATTATATTTTAAATTAATTGTCAATATTTTTAATATAAATATTATGAAACAAAAAAGAAAAAAACAGAAATTATAATAATATATCACTCACTCATAATAAAAATATTAACTTTATTCTTTCCATACAAAAAAAAAAGAAATTGCGGAATATGAAGTGTAGTTAAATTTACATTTACAATAACAACATACATAAATATGTTATTAATAAATGACAATAAGAATTTAATATTACACTATGAACCATACGGTTAAATTTAATAATTAACAATTAATTTAATAAAAATATTATTCTTAAAAATTGTGTTTATTTATTGAAAATTTATTTTTTTATTTTCATTTTTTTTATAAATTTTTTGTTTAGCACTGAAAGAAATAATAGGGACAGTTTCGTTTTTCTCATTAACAATAATTAAACTGAGGAACCTTATTGAAAACAACATATGTTGGAATAAAAGGATATCGCCACCGTAACACAATGCTTCCTTCAATATGGTATTTATAAGAAGCACTCAGTATTGGCGTGCTACGATCTTCTATATATGAAGCGTAGGCAATTCCTCATACATCCATTAGTCATTACAACCCTTCAGTTAGGATTACAACTTAGCTTCTCATACCACTTATGTTGTGTGTATTAATATTATACATGACTGGCGGGACTTACAGTTTAAAGTTGACTTTGAACAGCGGATTTTTGAAGAATTTTTCATGGCAAATAAATTTACTTTCAGAACTATTGCCATAAATCTGCTATGAGCAAATCGTCTATATTCCGTTTGGTTGGAGATGTCAGACCTGGCTTTTGAATCGTGGTCTTATGTCTAATAAGCCCACACTAGACTACAAAGGACTTCATAATTCTCCACAACTGAATACTAAAACCCAGTATGTGTCAAGGAAGTGTAGTATTATAGGGTAAGAGTTTACAGATTAGTTAGGGGCGTCTATTCATAATGAATGCTGAGATATTTTATTATATACGATTGAGGCTCTCTACATCTTGCTTGCTCGAACAGGAGAGTACATTTGAAACTTGAAAGTCATATGAGTACATTGTCGTTCATTCCATTTTCTTCTCCAAAAACTTCACTAAGTTTCTGACTGGAAAATCTATTCTATAAATACCGAGACGTGGTGATATATACTTGGAAAATAGACAAAACATGCACGAATCATGTATTTAATGTGAAACTGGTCTCAATGTACTACCGTTTGGGTTTTCGGATACTATGGAAGGGGAAAGTCGTCGTCCTTTTTCAAAAAAATTTTAGCTCTGTATTGTGGAAGAAGGAAATGAAAAAAACAACCTTTTTTGGCAACCTTTTCCCAGTAGTCTTTTGGCAAAATAAATGCGAGTAAATAGGTGCCACAAACAAGATTCTTAAACCGTTCGTTGGGAGCCGATATTAAACAGCAAATCCCGTCGCTCATAGATTAGGTTATCACACCAAACATAGAAGGCATGAGAAGCTTGGTTGCAAACCTGTCTGAAGGATTAAGTAAGTAAGAAATTTATTTTCAGTATTTGAAAGCTTCTGCTGGACATGTTTGCAGGTAGGACGACAATCCCAAACAGTAAGCTTGTGGCTTCATTGCAATCAAGAACCCTTGGTATGGTGCAGCTTTTCAAATCGAATCTAAATCGAATGAAGCTACTCTAAGAGTAGAACTTAAGAAAAGCAAGCAAGCAAGGTTGAAAGAAATTCTTAAAAACTTGCTAAACTATACCTTTCAAAGAACCCTTGGTATGGTGCAGCTTTTCAAATCGAATCTAAATCGAATGAAGCTACTCTAAGAGTAGAACTTAAGAAAAACAAGCAAGCAAGGTTGAAAG
This sequence comes from Sarcophaga bullata, assembly GCA_005959815.1. Taxonomy (NCBI): domain Eukaryota; kingdom Metazoa; phylum Arthropoda; class Insecta; order Diptera; family Sarcophagidae; genus Sarcophaga; species Sarcophaga bullata. The sequence continues at coordinate 155,874 of QOCX01000028.1, read as the reverse complement.
AAATTCTTAAAAACTTGCTAAGCTATAACTTTCAAAGCTTGATTCATTCAGCCTTTTAAATTCAATCAACTGGCAATGGCAAGAAATTATATACGAATGAAAGGAGCTTCGGTCTAATATTGAAATGTTAAGAGGGTTTAATGGTGAAATTTGTGAAACCGATTGCTGTATATTTTGGAGACATATTTACGAATATTTTTATTTATTTCGTCGGATTCGATAAGATTTTATTTTTTAAAATTTCTTACGCAGACATTTTCAAACATATTTATGAAAAGGTAAAGAGAAATCTACGAAATTGTTGAAATTTTATTGTGTCCCTATTAATTCTTACAGCACTGTATAGTTATTGTTTTGTTTAATACAAATAAAATATTCCTTTATATATATACTCGTATATTTAATATTAATTATATGGATACACATACTTCTGTAATATGTTTTTTTGTGTAGTTTGTTAATTACTTTTTAATTTTTATTCTCAAATAAATTTTAAACATTTCAACTATTAAGCAAGTGTTTACAACATAAATGCAGCAATTTTTTTTCTTCAAACAATTTAATATTTTTTTTTTGCTTACCTTGGGCGAAGGTACAACCGAGAAGGTATTCATAATTCTATCAGGATATTCTTCACGGATTTTCGAAATCAATAGAGTACCTAAACCGGAACCAGTGCCGCCACCTAAGGAATGGGCCAATTGGAAACCTTGTAGGCAATCGCAACCTTCCGATTCCTTACGCATAACATCGAGTATAGAATCGACTAATTCGGCACCTTCGGTATAATGACCCTTGGCCCAGTTGTTACCTGTAAAGCAATAAATTAAAGATAAATAAAGAAATAAAGTAAACCATTGAAATGAACTTACCAGCACCAGATTGGCCAAATACAAAGTTATCTGGCCTAAACAATTGGCCATAGGGCGACTGGCGTACAGAGTCCATGGTGCCAGGTTCCAAATCAATTAATACTGCACGAGGCACATATTTGCCATTGTTAGCCTCATTATAGTATACATCAATGCGTTCCAATTGCAAATCATTTTCGCCATGGTACATGCCATTTGGATCAATGCCATGCTCATCGGAAATAATTTCCCAGAACTAAAAAATTAAACAAATAAATCAAAAAAAAAAAAAAAAGAAAAGAAAAGAAAAATTAGAAAACTAAACTTAACACGATGCCCAAGCATAAATAATATTTTTTTTTTAAATTTTATTTTTTAAGTTTAAGTTTTTATTATACACCGTCATGTTAAATATTTGTTTGTATTTATCAAAATTATTACCAGTTACATAATATTTCATGTTGTTGTAGTTGCTGTTTTTTGTAAATTATGTGCATATGATAATGACGGAATGAGAAAAAAACCAGTGACATATTGTGTCAATAGAAATGTGCCTATAAACCATGGCATGTGCAACTTAAATGAAATTAATTTAAAACATTTTTATTACGTTGCAAAATATTCTGTTTGTTTTTAATTTTTATCAAGTCCTCTGAATGAATAAATTGTCCTTAAAAATTCTGCACATTTTCATTAAAAATTCTTCGATAAGAAAATAACTTTAAATGACCATTTTTTTCCGCCAAATTGTTTCTCTCCCATCTCTAGCACAACGTTATTGCTTCAACGTTATTGTTAAAGGTTATTTGTTCATAATCAAAAAAAATGTAAAGTTATAGTGCCACCAGAATATTACGTTTGGATCATATAAAAAGAATTCACGTATTAATCATTAGATATCTGCACTATCACACATTGTCGTCAACAATAAATCCGTCATGGAAAACGATTATATGCTTGAAAAATAACATTTCCTAAGTTGTCACGTGGGAAGAAAAAAAATTATCACACTGACTCTCCACAAACGATTTCAAAGACTATATTAAGGGTGTACAAAATTATGCTAATTATGTTAGGACTCCTTGTCTGTTTGATAAATCAAGAAGGACTAAAGTATAGTTTCTGTAATTTAGTAGGAAGTGTATTGGTTTATGACATGAGAGCACGTGAGTTCAAACCTCAGCTCAGTCATCTCGATTAAAACGAAATGTGATCGATCACCGCAATTTTCGTGCACGAATATTGGTTTTCAAATGCTCAATGGTCTCTGGTTTGTCGGCATAACACTTTTTTAACGGCACCCAACAGAGAAGAATCCAAAGGTGTCAAATCGCAGATTCTAGGCAGTCAATTGTTATCACCATTTCGCCTAATTAAACTGCCATTAAACGTTTGATGCAATAAATCTATTGCGGCATGAGATGTGCGGTAAGTTGTACCATCCTGTTGAAACCAAACGTCGTTCATGACAATACCATGAAGAGCAGGTACAAACAAGTGATTATCATGGTGCGATGGGTGTCTCCATTGACCGTAAGGGTTGGGTCGTCCGCATTTTCAAAAAAATATAGGCCAATGATGCCTCCGCTCTACAAGCCGCACCAAATAGTTACTCGTAATGGATGCATTGACTTCTGTAAGACCATGTGTGGGTTTTCTGAGCCCCAAGTACGACAATTTTGTTTATTAACGTACCCACAAAGATCAAAATGACTTTCATACGAAAAGATTTTATTTTTGTCAAAATTGACGATGGCCCAAATTCAAATAAATCTCAACGTTTCCAAAACATAAATCGTTCTGTGGAGATAATATTTTGCATTTTGTGATAGAATAAGTATTGCCAGTTTTGAAATAACCAATGGTTCAAATTTAAACCTATGGCCCACCCTGTAAAATTATTGCTTTTTCTTGGTTCTGCAAGACATACGATTTTACACGATCTAAGATTTATAACGAAAAGAACTTAATTATTCCGATATTTTTGATTTGATATCGAAATAGAAATGGAAACAGTGATCACCAATATTTTCAGGTTTTCAATTTAGTTTTTCATAGAATGACTCTTTCATTTGTTTAAACAAAGTTTGGCATTGCCTATAAAGGACAAACATTCCATTCAACACAATTTGTGTTGCTTTTATTGCAAATGACAATCGAAATTACAAGCCAAAAGGAGAATGATTTGAATGCAGGCAGTGACCATAGAGACAAAATGCAATTTTAATGGAAACTAATTTTGTACAGAAATATTTATGATTAAAAAAAAACAAAAACAAAAACAAAAAACGGTAATAAATTTAGTTGAGAGCGGACAGACAAAAATCTGTTAAGACCACAGCCATAATAAAAATTAAAATGCATTGATTATGGTCAACCTAATTTTAAACAGAGATGCTGACAGATTTTTCTGTTTTTTAATTGTTAAATAAAAACTATTTTATTTAATTTGTGGTCGGTTTTTTTTTTATTTGCAATTGCATATGTTTTTTTTATTTTTAACGATATGAGTTAGAATGGCTACATAAAAGTCAGGATAATGATCTAACTTCTCATACCACTTACCACTTATATTGTGTGTGTTAATTTTATTTATGAGTATTGGGACCTACAGTTTAAAGTCGACTTTGAGTGACAGATTTATTTTACTTTTATTTACTCTCAGACGTTTCTTTTTTTGCCAGAAATCTGCTGTCTTATGATACTCCTGTGCTGTTCGAAGGAATGAAAGGAATCAAACACAAATACGTCAATCATTCTTTGCTGCCTTACTTTTACCAAAACTTTCAATACACCGATCTATATCTAAGGCAACAAAAGCTTTAAACTCTCTACAATTGAACCATGTAAACCAAAAAAAAAAAAAATTTATTTGAAACAAAGTTTACATTCATAACTGATCTATTTTTCATATTTTTGTATTTTGTGGTTTCCAAAGTTCCACATGCCTTTAGGCCAATTGAGAAAAAAATAATGTCTTCCTTATAAATCTCGTTAGTTTTCTAGTTTTTTTTCTCCTCTAAAAGTTTTACAAAACTTTTATTGTCAATGTGACAGTCATCTGACATCAGTCATATTAGCAGGCCTTCCAAAAACAACAACAATTATAACAACAGCAATGTGGCACTTGAAAATTTTTCTCAAGTCATACTTAAACTACAGTCTGCTACAAATAAATATTTTTATAGTTAAGAGACTAAGTCGTGTAAGAGTATGTGTGTGTGTGTGTGTGTGTGTGATATTTTTTTGTTAAAAAATAAAACTTTTCACTTTTATGTTATCATAAACTATTGTCGAAACGAACAACAAAACAAATTACAACAACACATACCAAACAAAAGTTAGCCACACAAGTCAGCGTTGTGCAACATTTAAAGCAACAGTTGGGCCATTGTATATGACTTTTCGTGAGGTTGTTTGCATGATAATTTGCTCAAATTCAAATACTTGCAAAGGGGCCAGCATGATTACATAGAAATAATGTTGGTCTGCCCACAACTTTGACTATAGAATACTTGAAATCCGTTTTTAAAAGTTTAATCAAGAAAAAATTCACATTCAATGGAAAATAAGGAGAATGAGGGATGATTTAATATGGTAAGCACTAGTAAAATGACTTCAAGCCTGGTCTCAAAATCTCAACCTTTTTCGACTAATGCTTATATGTAATTACATAGGGTGGGACATATATCGGGGTTTAAATTTGAACCATCAGTTATTATCGAATCTGACAATACTTATGTCATTCTATTTTGTCACAAATTTCAGTGTATTATCTCCACTGAACGTAATGAATCGATTTACGCTTGAGCAACGTTGGGATTCCTTGGAATAGAAGGGGCAACGAGAAACTGCCATGGTAATGTCGATTTTGCCAAAAAATAATCATCTTTTCGCATGAAGTTCATTTTCATCTTGGTGGGTAAGTTAATAAGCAAAAATGCCGTATACACACCTTGTATTCCAGCAGAGAATGCACCCAATACGGGTGGCTGTTTGGTGCGGCTTGTGGAGCGGAGGCTTCATTGGCTCATATTACTTTTGAAATGAGGACTCAAAACCATTACGCCAATGGAGACACCTTTCACACCATGATAACCGAATATTTTGTAAGCGCTCTTCATGATATTCATGTGAACGAAATGTGATTTCAGCAGGATGATGTAACTTGCCACACATCCCATGCCGCAATTGATTTATTGCGTCAAGCGTGATGATGGCCGTTTAATAAGTCGGAATGATGATGTCAATTGGCAGATAAGAAAAGTTTTTCAAAAATCTTTCATTTCGAGTCGACTTTAAACTCTAGGTCTCGCTAATTATGACTAAAGTTAACACATACAAATAAGTGATGTGAGAAACTAGGTCGTAATCCTGACTAAAGGGTTGTAATGATCAATTGTGTATGTATGTGTGGGTACTTTATGATCGTAATTATAGAATAGCATTTGTTTTTATACGATTTCAAACATAAAAACCGAATGGCTATAAAACTTCAAACATTTTAAAGAAGTTAGACCAGCTCAGTAGAATAAATTGACCAATGGTTTCATATTTAAAGTGGTAATGTTTTGGAATACCATTTCATTTCATTTCAATTCAATTTTTTTTACATTTTCATCTTCCTCTTCATAAGCTCAAAAGTATTTATACATAAAACATGCACTCACACATCACACATCATTTGTTTTTGTACATCATAAAGCATTTATGAATTTCAAATGCTTAAGAATACAATATGCGGGGGTGTTGGAATATGACAAAAAACACCGTATAAATGGACCAGAAGAAACAAAATTTGCATTTTACAAAAAAGGGAAGTTATTTTTATTATCATTGTAGCGTAACTAAAAGCCAATAGAGAAATACAATAAACAAAATGAAACAAACAACAAATAACAAACAAAAAAAGAGAAAGGAGAAGAGAAAAAAAAAACGAAAAAAAATCTTCTTTATTGTACAAATAATAAACCAAGCAAACGTTTTCTTGGTGCAAGGGCAACGGAACTCTTTTTCTTGAATATGAGAAATGAGAAACGAGAAATTATCATAAAATAAATCGTAAAAAAAATTGGAGGCAGTAGAATAATGTCAAGGGCCATTTATGAAGACAGTAAAAACATACTTCGGAGAACACACTTGAAATACACATACTTGAGACTTAATTGCGTGTATTTAAAATTGTGTTTTTTGTGATCATCACTTCAAATAGAGTGTGTTAAATGCCATGAAGTGTTTGCTTTTATTTACTGCGATTTTTTTTCTTTTTCTTTTTTTTTTTTGATGTCTTAAAAGGCAGAAAAAGGAATGTGCTCGTATTTCTTAGATGTTTGTTTTCTTTTGCATAATAAATATTAATTTATTATTTCCCGTTGCTAAAACAAACAAAACATATGGGAAAATTTAAACAAGAAAAGATTAAAATGATGCCATTTAAATACTCTACGCAATGCAGCAGAATTTATTTGTGGCGATGTCAAAATGGTTGGCTTTGTTTTGAATATCTATTTCAAAAGGCTTCATTTTATTTTACTTCATTAGGATGTAGAGTAAAACAATCATGCAAAATTTTATGTGTAATTGACTACACGACCTCTTTCAATTATTAACAGAAGGATCCAGATTCTACGACAAAGCCTTTTGGTTTACCCGATTACTTTAGTGCTATTGAAGCAGTAATAGTGGCTGCAAAGATTGCCTCAATGCGAATCCAATATCACAGTATATTGGGTGGATAGATAGTCACCGTAGTCAAGTAGATAGTGTGTTGGCTTAAAGCCCCAGGTAAGACATCTTCAACAAAATGTCTGGAGGAGTAGTAGTGGCTAAAAAAACTGTCGCGGATGGAATCCTAAATAAAAATATATCGGGTCGATAGTTAGTCGCCGTAGTCTAGTAGTTAGTGCGTTGGCTTATGTGACGTGTGGCCGTAGTCTAGAGGTAGTAGCTTATTAGATGTGAGACTACGGTTAAAACCCCCAGGGCAGACTTCTTCAACAAAAAACGAATTATAAAAAGACTATTTTTCTGGCAACTTCCTCTCAGCAGAATTCTGGTAAAAACTCTGTGAGTAAATAAAATTTCCATGAAAAAGTTCCTTAAAAATCTGTTGTCCTTTAAACTGTCGTGAGTTAAAACTGCATGTCCAGCCACTTATGGATAAAATTAACACACCTAACATAATTAAAGTGAGAAGCTAGGTCGTAACGCTAACTCAAGGGTTGTAATGACCAACTATGTATGTATGTATGTATGTATGTATGTATGTATGTATGTATGTATGTAAGTATGGCTGAAATAACCCTGCAGTTGCTTATCTGGAAATGGTCTCACATGAATGTTATCATTCGTTAAGTAAAGATGAGGAAATGGACTCAAGTCCGGTGAGTTCAGATCAAACTGGTTCACAATGGAAACTCGCTGGACAAGATTTGTATTAAAGACACTGAAAACTCATCTGTAGGACGTCATATTAGTGATAAAGAGCGTATATAAGTGCATGTCCTAAGGTTGAAAATATTTCACAAGATTTATTTGATATCCAGAATTTGTTAACAGAACATGTTTAGTTAGCCAAAGAAGGTTTGAATAAAATCTACACCTTCAAAAAACTATCAGGGTGACTGAATATTGCCAGCTAATGCTTTTTATGGCAAAGCGGCTGTCAATTTAAGCTAACCGGAGCTTCAGTTCTATTGTTTGACTTGAAATTTTTCAAGAGGCCTTATGAATGATTTTTTCTGCATTTTCGGTTTTGTTCACATTTCGACAATTTATTATTCTTCTTTGGGTAAACCATGTTATCACTAAATGAAAAAAGGTATTTTTTAAATGGTATTTAACGCTAACAGAAGGTTCTGTCGATTATTTAGCATAACAAACTATTTCCCATAGCCGAACTGCCGCTTGTACTATACTTTACACATGTCTTAATACAATCTATTTAAAATTCACTTTCAACTCCCTTTTTTTTCATTGTTTTAAATTTAAATCAAATGGGTATGGCTATGTACCTATTTTGCATAGATAAGTTTATGGTGTTTGGCAGCACTCACTCACATACAGGCAAAACTGTTCACTTAAGAAAGCAAAAGGCCATAAACAACAAAGGAAAGAAATAAAAACAAAAAAAAAATACAAAAGAGAAAATAAACTGCACTTCCGTTTCCTCTTAACAGACGAAAACTTCAAGTATAACAACCAATTACTTGAAGTAGTAGGAGTAAATGGAACTCAGTATGTATGTTCATGCATATATGTATGTATGTATGGGTGTATATTTAAAAGTGTGTAAATATTTTCCGCTATTTTACTTTTTATATATGCAAGAAAGTGTGTGTATGTGTGTCTATGAATAAGTATAATACACATGTGTGCAATCAACCGTTATCAAATTGAACACGTTCCTGTTCTTTTTTCTTTTACTTCTTCTTCTTCTTTATTATTCTCTTTCATTTATTCATAAACATTTATACAGATACAGTGAAAAGAGAGCAACAACATAACACCGAACAACAACAATAACAACAACAACAAAAACAAAACAAGAGTAAAACGGTAAAAAGTATTCTCATAAAGATTTTTTTTAAATGCATTCAAAACTTTGTGTTCGATAAAAAAGTTTAAATGTTCATTTTTGTTTTTGTTTTGTTGTTGTTTTTTTGTTGTGTTTTTTAAATTTCTTGTATCCACAACTTAACACACAAACGGTGTTTGAGAGTAATGTTGTTTGCACTGCTACCGTACATACTATTTCTACTCTATAAACTCTTTTTATATTTGCTTATACAAGGTATACAATGTATTTGTGTGTGTGTGCTTTCGTTTAAAAGACAGTAGGATATAGGGGGCGTTTACTTGTTATAGATTATTATTTGCAATTTATATCACTCATACGTAATGTTGTTCTTTCGCAAACTCCTATAATCAAGTGTAACTAACGAGAGAGAGAGAGAGAGAGAGAGAGAGAGAGTGAGAACGAGTGCTAGAGATTGAGAAAATTATTCATGTGTACGAAGCGTAATGGTGAGTATAAACGTTGTTCGATGTGCATGAGTATTGGTGCGCGTGGTATTTTTCTATAAAATGCAAGTGATGAGTTTAAAAGCCTATTAGCATGTTAAATAGTACACGCATGTATGAGTAAATAAAGATTTTGTTTATTTCACATTCGTATTCTTTTACATCTCAATCGTATGCATAGCGTATGATTAATTCTGTTGAGTTTCTTTTTCTTGTGTGTGTGTGTGTGTGTGTGTGTTAGTTTGAAAAATGAGATTGAGAGTTTATAATTTTGAAGTGTTTCATGCATTATTATCGGTTTCACTTACAAAAACCGATAATTTTTTTCTTCTTTTTTAAAGTTATTTTGTAATGCGTGAGAAATGGGTCGTTTTTTCTGAATATGGGTTTTGGATCGTTACATTTACTTCTTTAATTCTCTCAGTGGTAAGATATCAACAGAGCTCTGCAATATGTTTTCTGAACAACATTACTTCTTCTGTTTATAGAGTATGCAATTCAGTTAATTTTGCATTTAATTAACAACTATTTTTGGTGTCCATGTAGTCTCCGCGGTCTAGTAGGTAGCGTGTTGGCCTCTTAGCAGATTTCTGGCAAAAATTCTGAGCATAAATAAAATCACCATGAAAACAGTTTCTCAAAAATCTGTCATTCGGAGTCGACTTTAAACTGTAGGCCTTGGCAGTCATGTATAGAGCACACACAAAACCTAAGTGGTGTGAGATGAAAGATTGTAATTCTGACTGAAGGCTTGTAATGACCAATTATTATTAGTTTGCAGTCAGAGAGATGTAATAAAACTTTCATTTTATATTCCAAAATGCTACAATAATTCTATACTCGGCTCATGTAAAAAATTATATTTAAAGCCATAAAAGTTTGGCTATTCATTCAAGAACAAGTGTTTCTGAATATCTATTGTTTGATTCAGCCTTGTAAGTCAAATCATTTGCTATCGCTTGAAATCATTTTAAAATCATAAATAAAACATTAAATTCACAAAATGAGTAATATTAACTTCAATTTGCAAGATACATGCCTCCATTTAAGAAAATACATACGAATTCATTATACCTGACACACACTAGAAAAAGAGGGAGAATAACAAAAAAGAGAGAGAGAGGAAAAGAGGCAAAGGCTGTATAAATGAATTTCATTACCTTTTTTTTTTTTGAAAATATCTTAACAATCTTTATGACAAAATAATGTTAATGTCATGCAATGATTTAATATTAAAAATTCATGATTATAATCATACAATAACAACAGCCCTCAGCTCTCAGCCCTCCGTCTGCAACATACAATCTACATTCCAATATTATTCGACCTTGTTTCGTACTTTCTGATGGGATTTTGGTTGTTTTCTTTTTTCTTTCATTTTCCAAATACTTTCTGTTTTCATTGTGCCATTTTGACTTCTTCGTCATTTTCACACATGAATTATATTGAAAATATAAAAAAAAATAAAATTTGCCGAATAATATTATTTGTTAATCAGTATCTCTCTCGTTCAGATTTCTTCTTGAATTTACACGCAATCAAGCGTAATACGAAATAAAAAAAATCCTGTTTTTATTTTTATTTTTTTTTTTTGTAATGAAAGTGATGAAAATATCTTTTTTTTCAGGTTTTTTTTCTCCAATTTATATTTTAATCATGAGAAAAATATGATTGGCAACACATTTTCTAGGCATTTGGTGTTCGGATCGAAGACAAGTATTTTGTTTTTCAATAAATGTAGCGGAAAAGTATTTCTTTAAATTCGCATAATATTTCCATCATATTAACATCAAGTTACAGATCACTATGTTAACCGATATCGATAATAAATTTGTAGTTTGCAGTTGATTTTGCAATTATCAACCCAAATTTGTTTAATGCTGATAGGTTGCCAAAAAAAAAAAATCTGTTGTTCACATAACATACATACATACATACATACATAATTGGCCATTATAATCCTTCAGTCAGTATTACAATCTACCTGCTCCCAATACATATGTTGTGCATTAATTCTATACATGAGTGTTGGGAGATTTTTTTCAAGAATTCTGCTGAGAGAAGGACGCCAAAGAAATTTGTTCTTTTAATATTTCAGTTTTGTTGGAGATGCCTGTTAGGCCTACATACTACCTACTAGAACACGACGACTACAAATCTCATGAAAAATATTGCACAATCTAGCCTTCTTTTTTTGTTTAGACAGAGTCTAAAGATCTCATTATATGTGCCAGAATATGCACAGCTTGACATATGCACTGTATTGTATTGTTACGTTTTTACCTTTTAAAAACGTTTAAAATATGAGCTCGTAGATTGCAAATAAAAAATAAAATAAATTTGTGTTTAATTTTAATTAAATCCTTTATTAATCACACAACTTTTGTGTGCCACTGTTCACAACTTGTTTTAACAACAACAATTGCGTTATTTGTTATTCCTTTTTGTTTTATGCCCTTTGCGATAAACACTAACAATTATTACACAATTGTTCTATCGATCTTTATAACGGAGATCTTCAAACCACGATTGCTTTCTTCACACGCACAGTGTCTTCACACAAGACTGACTGAACTTTTACTCCGATCCTTCATGCTTTGCTTTGCCTTTTATATCACGACGTAAACAGTCTGATGAATGTTCTCGTAGGCGAAGGTTCTAGTCTTCGCCTTCACGAGATTTCTATGAATGTAAACAACATGTTTACATTCATACATGTTTGCTTGCTTGTTGTTAGTGTAGGTTGTTTACTTTCGTCCCTTCAGCGTTGTTGTTGTTTGCTGTTTATGTGTTTTTCCCTTTTTCGTTGTATTGATGTTGTTGTTTTATTCTTCTTTATTTGTTAATCAGGCAAACAAGTCCGTTGTTTTTGTTTTTGTAGCTTTTGTTTAACATTTTAATGTTAAACGAAGTTACACCATTTCCATTTTCGTAACAGTATGTATATGCTCTATCAGGCTTGATAACTTTACAACCTTTTGCCATTTACTGCTGTATACAGGCCACATGAATATAAAAAGTATAAGGAAGTGATACCAGGCAGTTGTGCTTTCCCAGTTGAACTAATGCAGAACTGGAGAACTGATGCATCTCACATATGTATATGACCCCCTACCTCTCTCTCTCTCTTTGTTCTTTTATGACCAAAATATGAAGAAACAAATAGAAAAAGTAGGTACCGAGATGTCCAATTATCTTGAAACCTACAAAGTTTCCACAATTTAGGGAAAGTTTGTTTTTTGAAGTTGCCATTGTGTTTCAAATCCCAGCTCGGACATCTCGAATAGCTCTGAGAGGAAAAAAAAAAATGCTGAGTGCCGACTTTAGATTGTAGGTGTATAAAATCAACGCACACAACATAAGTGGTGTGAAAAGCTAGGTCGCTAACCTAACTGAAGGGTTGTAATATCTAATTATGTATGTATGTTATGTGTGTGAGTAATACGTATATATTTACACCACCTTGTAACAGAAACTGCATTTAAAATAATTGAATTTGTCTTGTCTTCTAACAATTTTGAAAAATTTTAAATCATTATATAAACACGTAACGGCACTGCTCTCAAATTAAATTGAATTGACTTTTCTTTTTTTTTTTTATAAATTTTTTAAGAAAAATTTCTTTATTTGCAAACGATAACCATTAGATCTCCATGAGATTTTAATGGTAAAAAATAATTTTCTTTTCTTTTTTTTCTTCAAACTCTTTTCATGCGTAAATAAGCTTAAAATGGAAACTTTTATTTTAGATAACTTGCCAAGAAAATAAGAAATTCAAAAAATAAGAAAAAAAAACAAAAGAAACAATTTTAATAATTTTGCAATACACTTAGCATACCATGCTCATACCAAGCCAAGGAACCTAGTTTCTTTATAACTTTTTGGTTATGCTTTGGTTTTCTACACTTTTTCCTATGGTATTTCTTTTCTTTTTGGGTGTGTGTGTATGTGTTTTTTTTTTTTGTTTATTTCAAATTTATCAGTTACTTTTGCATTTAAAAAGTTTCCCTAGGATTAGTTAGCAAATTTTAATTTTTATTTATTTCCCCTATTTTTTGTGGCAGCGTGGCATTTTAATGGTTTATTGTCACAACGCACAACGCACAACGCACAACGCACAATGAATGCACTTTGCTTAAGAATAAAAGGCAAAAAGAAGAATAAAATTAACAAGAAAAACATTAAAATGAATTAAAAATAAAATAAAATAAAAGACAGAATAACGGAAAAATTAAGACCACAATGGAAAGCTCTCTCATACTGTTAGAAAGAAAATGTTTTAAAAAGGTTTTCAGAAAACCAAAACACAATAGAAGATGAGAAATCAAAGAGATGAAAAGGAAACCAAAAAAAAAAAAAAAAGGAAAAGAAAAACAATAGCGCAGCCACGTCTTCTTGCTGGTCGCTTTTCTTTTTTTTTTATTTGTTTCGTGCTTCGTATTTTAGCCACAATTAATTTATGCGAGATTTTTTTTTTTTTTTTTTTGAAATGCTTCGGGGCTAGAAAATGAGTTTAACTTTTGCTACGCTAGAGGAATTTTAATTTCAAACTTGAGCAAAAATATTGGGCCAACCCCCTCTAACTTTAAGTGGAATTTGTACAATAAAAGAAGAACCGAAAGATTCTAAAATCAAGAATCACCAAAAAAAAAAAACGACAATAAATGAATCAAGGACAAGCATTTGTGATTAACAAGAAGCTAAGGCAGGGGAATAGCTAAGACTTTTTAGCAATTCAAACAGTAGGCCGATGATGCAATATTTCTACTACAAAGCATTTTGCCTATAAATTGGAGTCATACAGGCGAAGGGATATGAATTAAATTTTATGTTCAAAACTTTTTTTTTTTTTTTTTTTTTGATGAAACCAGGCGATTAACGAAAGCCCATGATTTTTAATTCAGCAAATTTCAGTTGGAAATGAATTTTAATCAGCTAACGTAACACACACACACAGAAAGATCATAAAAACTTTCATGCGGCCACGCCTTTGGTGGCCCATTGATGTTTTTGCTTTTATCGGATGGTTCATCTATCGGTTTAAATTTGAACCATTGGTTATTACTAATCTGGCAATACTTAAGTCATTCTGTTCTGCCACAAAATTCAGTATGTTATCTGCATTGAACGTAATGAATCGATTTACGCTTGAACAACATCGGTATTTATTGGAAATTTGGGCCTATGAGAAACAGCACGATGATGTGAATTTTGTAAAAAAAAAAATCTTTTCGGATGAACGTCATTTTCATTTGGTGGTTACGTTAATAACCAAAATTTTCGTATTTGGGGCTTAAAAAATCCACACGTGGTTTTACAGAACCCAATGCACACATTACGACTGACTGTTTGGTGCAGCTTATGGAGCGGACGCATCATTGACCCACAATTCTTTGAAAATGAGGACAGCACAACCATTACTATCAATGGAGACCCTTATCGCACCATGATAACCGTATTGGTATTGATGTGAATGTTGTTTGCTTTCAACATCTCCTGCCACAATCGACTCGTTGCATCGAATGTTTGAGGGTCGTTTATTTGGTCAATTGGTTGCCAAGAAGCTGCGTTCTGACACCATTTGACTATTTTCTGTGGGGCGCCGTTAAAGAAAAGTGTTATGCCTACAAACCATAGACAATTGAACATTCAAAGACCAATATTCGAGATGTCATTGCCGAGATACTCTATACACTCGAAAAAGTACTGTGGAGAAAGCCGCGGTAGCCATATGAATGAAATAACATTCCATTTCTAACCGGCACGATTGTATTCCACAACAAAAAATTGGCAACATTTTTAAATTTAAACCTTTAAATGGTCCACCCTTTTAGGTCTATAAAGCTGTCTTCCAGAACAGAACATAGTCGAATTCCAACATCTTGGCGGCTAATTGAACAAAAGATTAATTACCTCGAGCCTCAATACGTTCATGGCATCCATATGTTAATGGCCTGGCAACCAAGGTTAACTCTTCTATTTTAAAATTATTTCATTTTGTAACATAAATTTCACACGATTTTTAGGTAAATTTTAACCTATTCCTACCAATGTGCTAGACATCAACCACGATGTTAAGTGCGTACACCTTTTGCTATTAAATGTGACAGAGAGCGGAAAAAGGAAAGAAAAAATCATTTCCTCAACTCTTTATGTGTCTCTACACTTTGTTTATTTTTAATTTGTTTAACCATTTTTGTTTCATTATGAGAGTTTTTTTCTTTTCATGTACGCCACAACAGCAGTGCAGCGAAAACTAGCAGCTGTATGCCGCAATTTAAGAATTAAAATCAACCAAAACCCCAATACCAGAACCAGAACAAGATTTTCTCAACCCACGTTATGATTGTGTCATCTTTAATAGTTGCCAGAAATAAGGCAGAAAATAAGGAATGATCAAAATGAAAAACAACAGCAACTAGATGAAGCAACCACAACACGCTGGCTTTGTGGCATTGTAGAAACGCTGCAGACGACACTAACGTTGCTTAAATAGCAAACGATGCTGCTGTTCTTCTAGCATATTAGAGATGATGTTGAAGATGATTTTGGTAAAAGAAAACCAAGAAGAAGAAGAAAAAAAGCTTGTTGGTTGTGTTGTTGCAACATTCAACGCAATTTTGTAATTAAGCAATTTGACCGCAAAACTGTGTGTGTTATTTCTTTTTTTGTTTTTGCTTCTCTTCTTTATTTATTTTAACGTTCATGCTATTTTTATTTTTCTCTGTCTTTCAGTTTTTTTTATTAAAGCTTTTGTTTTGTCTTCTCAAGCGGTAACGGTATGTGGGGTACATCTGGTCTTTTTTGCCTGATGCCTGAATCAAAGCAGTGGCTTGCATATAAAATATTAAAAAAAAAACAAGTGAGAAGAGAGAAAATCTTGCATAAAAAAAAAAAGAAAAATTATAATTGTTTTCTTTGCGTACTGGTATCATACAAATAGCACTGTCCTAGCTAGCAGGTTGTCGTCGTTGCTGTACAAGCGAATGAGGTAAAGAGAGCACAACCAACATGTATTAATGGTCTGTAGAGGTTTATGGCCTGTAACGGGGGGGCCACAACAGAATTGTTATTAAAGTAATGCAAACTAAAGCATATTAAAGAACAATTATATACTTGGCTATCTCTACCTCTCTCTCTCTCTCCCTTTTTTCTTTAATTTTCTTAATAAAAATAAAATTGAAATAATGAAGCAAAAAAAAAAAAAAGCACCAACAAAATATGATGGTAATTTAAGGCTCAAGGAAAACGCTACAATTGCATAAGTTTTTACAAGAAAATTTTGATCTTTTAGGTTTTCAATACTGTCTATAGGGGGCTCTTTACTTAATGCGTCATATAGTTTTGTAATTATACTTCTGGAAATACACAATTTAAGATTTGCTTGTGGTAAGAGAAATTTACATGCTATAGCATAAGCGTTTTAAAAATAAGCAGAAAAAGAAGAAGAAATAAAGTTTTTTTTTTTTATTTATAATTTAATTACCACAGACTTAATGTAGTAAATATGACAAATGAATTCAAAATAACTTTCAACTGAAATTAATTAATCGTAGAAACAGTCAGAAATAATGATAAATTCTTAGCTTAGTTGGCAATTTCTGGATCATCTGAATATCTGTAGTGAACACCATGTAGCCAAAGCCCATATAGTGTGCAACAATGATCTCTCTCTCGCTAGAAAAAATTCAACACTTTCATTCAACTCCATGTAGTCGAAACCCATATACTATGGAACAAAAATCTCTCTCTTTCTAGGAAAAATTCAACACTTCCTTTCAACTCCATGTAGCCAAAACCCATATACTATGGAACAATGATCTCTCTTTCTCGCTTGGAAAAATTCAACACTTTCTATCAAGTCCATGTAGCCAAAACCCATATACTGTGGAACAATGATCTCTCTTTCTCGCTTGGAAAAATTCAACACTTTCTTTCAACTCCATGTAGTTAAAACCTATATACTATGGAACAATGATCTCTCTCGTTTGGAAAAATTCGACACTTTCTTTCAACTTAATGTAGCCAAAACCCATATACTATGGAACAATGATCTCTCTCTCTCTCGCTAGAAAAAATTCAACACTTTCTTTCAACTCCATGTAGCCAAAACCCATATTCTGTGGAACAATGATCTCTCTCTCTTTCGCTTGAAAAAATTCAACACTTTCTTTCAATTTTATATAAAACAAGCAAGTTATACAACCGAACTAGAATAAATAGCAACAATATTTAGGCATTTACTCACTCGATATAAATTTTGCTAATTTAGCATCGAGTTTAGTACGAGTACAGTGAGTAACCAAAAACGTTACTCAAAACAAAAATTTCTTTTTTTTTTCTCACAGCGATATTTATGCACAAAAAAAAATATTTCCCAATTGTTTTTTATTTTGTTTTGTTTTTGTTTTTATAGAATTATTAGAAAATATTTAATTTAACAATTAAGTCTTGTTAATGTCAATAATTGCGTTTACGCTGTAGGAATTTATAATTTCAAAATAAAAATGAGAATTTCATTAAAAACGAAACTTTTTTTTCTATTTTGTTATCACATTTATTTTTTCTTCTTCTTTTTTATTTGTATGGTAATTTGCATTATTTTACTGTTTTTGTAAAAGGCGGGGAGGAGGTGTAAATGTGTATAAATTTTATTGTGTTATTTTTTATCATACCATATTCCATGTTGCCTTTTCAATATTTGTTTAATAAAATTTTAACAGTTTTAATTCTAATTTTTTTTGTCTTCTTTTTCATGTTGGTAATTATGAATATTTAATTTTAACAAAAAAGAAAAGAATTAAAAAAAAAAATAAAATAAAATAATTTTTATTCTATTATACGTGTTTTAATACCCTACTTTGGTATAAATGCTACACAAACAATTTTTAATTGAATAACAATTTTTTTTGGGGAGGCTTTATAAAAATATTTAAAAAAAGTTCTTGTTAAGGTAAGAGTACAATATTAATTCATTTAACCAGCAATATAATGCGAACTTAACTTGTTGATTAGAATATTGAAATATTTTTAAAATAGTCCTTTTAACTTTAAAAACATAGCGCAAAATGCATTAGCAAAAGTTATCTTTTCAAAACTTAGGTTTCAACTAAACAGTTTCTTTCAGGCTAATTTTGTAAATTTAAAATTTAAAACGAAGAGCCATTTTGTATTTCTTTCGTTGCTTTAAGCTGCCAAAAAGAATCTCTTCCATCTTATTGTTATTTCTTCATATTTTTTGGCTTCATATGTTAAGTTTGTCTCGCTAAATAGGTAGATTGATCTACTGCAGTAGGTTCTAGTATAATAGAGTTGCCATCTGTTTTTACCTTGTCCCATAATAGTGAGGAACTTTGCTTTGCTATTTGTTTTATAAGACGCTCTTAACTTCTATTCAAGATTGTGTAGAATATCTTTTAAAATTTTTAATCACTGACGTTATGCAGTGGTTAAAGTGATCAAGAATAATTCAGTTTCAAGCCACGCAACATAGTTCTTGAATTTAAAAAATTAAAAGTCTTGACTCTTTAGAGAGAGTGTGGGACTTTTCTAAATTGCTTTGAAGCAACTTAAACTTTTGTTGGGTTATTTATATGGCAAGGAATTTGAGTAAGGCATTCGACTATCATGTAATAAGTAACAAGGCTTAGTAATCGGCCTTGTTCAAAGTATATTGATTTTGTGATGATAAGCAGGAACCGTTAGAACACATAGCCTTTGAATATGAAAAATTAAAAGCCTTGTAACTTCATGAAGGTATGTATATAGGTATACTCAGTGAAAGAGAAGTCAAACTAAATAGGTTTGAAGCAAATTAAACTTTTGCTTTGGAATTATTGCAATGGAAAGAAATTTGAATCATGTATCCAACCTTTTCTTCGAAAGGGTTCCCCAAAAGGAAACAATACCTAAATGCTCAGCAACTGATGAGCATGGAATTATCCTTGTTGTCATCGAACAACAGTTTTAGGGATGTTAGGGATACCTTAATTAAATAAGGGGGAGAAAAATAGATTGTTTGGCCGTAGAATATTAGCTTTCGGTGCCATGCGTGTTTTACGCTTAACTAAATTGAGAACACTTTGAAATTAATACGCAATGTTTCAAATTCCAAAATGTACAATAATAAAACACATACTTACGAATAGATACGATATGTATGAAGCTCGGCATAGAGCAATTGATGCAGTCGAAATGTTGAATGTCAAAATGTAGTTATTTTCCTAATCATTTGCCTTAAGAATGAAAGAGGCTTTATTACACTGATCATATAATAAAAATATTTGTCGTTGGTTGTATATAAAATAAAAAGGAAAAAAAGGAGATATCTCGTAGTCGTTTTAATAAAAACGAGATATCTCGTGATGCCTGCGCTATATAATAACACAAACGCATAGTTCTAGTTTTTTTGGCACGTAAAGGCGGTAGCCGTACCCCAAAACATTTTAATTTATATTTGGATTTCATATGAATATATGGTCACTCTATTTGACATTCGTACCAAATATTTAAATGTTCATTTGCAGGATATAGTTTTATTATGGGTTTTTATTTTCGTGTGTTTCTTTTTTACAATCTTTAATTTCATATTTTATTAATTAGAAAAATATTTACATACAGTTTATGCAATTGAATTTAATTTTTCAATAAAGTGAATTTCAAACAATGCATATACTCGTACATTTAAAACAATTATTGCAAACAGAGGCATAAGGAAAATGATTGGGAAAAAAAGTAGACATAAGTTTTAAAGCAAATTTCTTCCCAAGCTACGCTCCTGTTCTTCATAGGGTGTAAACGAGTTGTTTATTTTATTTGCAATTAAAAAACATATTTTTTAATTAAATATTGTTTATAATTATTTCGTTATTTTATATTTTACATTTTTTTTTTTTGTTGAAATTTTATTTTATGTTTCTTTTTAAAGAATTATTTCATATATGTATTGTTTGTCTAATTACGTTTTGTTTGCATAATAATCACGGCAACAATAATAATACAACATTTGTTGCAAATAATCAAATTTTAGTTTTGAATGAACACTATGACCCGTGAGTGTATTCATAAAACTAACATTAAATGCTGCAGTAATGACATCGATGCCATAATATTTATTGTTTCTATTATTATTGTTTATTTTTTTTCTTTCTTCTTCTTCTTTGTAATAATAATTGTAATGTCAGTTGTTTTTCAATTAATTTTCAGCTTACTTTTTGGTATTTATGTTTAATTTACCTGTAAAGAAAACAAAAAAAATAAAAAAAAAAATTATTTAAAAAAAAAAGTTCATTAATTAAATTTTTGAAAAAAAATAAAAAGTTTAAATGTTAATATACGAGTATATGTATATATATTCGTTTAATTGTTACAGTATAATTTTGTAAAATTAGTGTTTATGTATACAAATATAATGTACAAATCAGTTTGCCTTAATTTATTTGAATTGTTTTTTTTTTCTAATTGCAAAAGTGGTAATTTATACATTCTAAGGAGGATTTAAGTTGGATTCACCTATGGTTTCGAAACAAAATATTTGTTCCTAAACAATTTCAAAATTCTGGAATTGTTCTGGAACAACAAGGCTACCATATGAAATATGTTTGTAAACGATGTATTAGTTTTACTATTTTTTTTTATCAATTTTCTATTAAATTTGCTTATAAAATTGAATTATATCTGGCAACATTGTTCAATTGTTTTGGAACAAAAATTAAAATTAAATCAATTCAAATTGGAATTGTTGCGAACAAAATTTACTCTCTTCCTTCCCCTCTCTCTCTCAAAAAGAGAAACATGAAACTCCATATAAAAAAAATAGTTTTGGAACCATGAGTGAATCCAGCTTTAGACGATTAAACATGTCGTAAGACATGTTAAGTATGGTGTAAACTCAATGTGACATTTCATTTGATCAAAGCAGCTCTGGTTCATTCTACTTTGTTACTTTTACTCGCTTTTATAAGATATGTATCAAATCCTGCGTTATTTTCTCTCTGACCTTATGAACGTTACGAACTCTTATAGTGGCCTATAGATCTTTAGTGACAGTTCAAAAATGTTTGTGTTGCCTATGAGATTTTAGCAAAGAAGTTAATTTTTTTGATCTCATACATCAGAGTTAAGTCGCCGTAATCTAGCAGGTAGTGTGTTGACTTAGTCGACGACAGCCCGTGGTTCAACCCATGGCTCAGGCATTTCATACGAAATGGAATTTTAAAAAATACTTTTTTCGATGACTTGCTGTCTGGAAAAATTTATTTATGAAAAGTTTCTAAAAAAAATCTGTTGTTTGGAGTCGAATTTAGACTGTAGGTCTCGCTATTCATGAATAAAATAAACAAACATAACGTGAGTAGTGTGGAAAGCTAGATTGTAATGGTTTAATATAAATGTATGTTTGTATGTATGTATGTATGTATGTGTAGTAAAATTTTCACTCATATTATTAAAAAACGAATGGAATTCTGTAATATTTTCTCTTTGACTATATGAACGTAAATTTTTTTCGTGGAAATTGATCTTTAATAAGTCTTGAGCTTAGTAGGTAGACTGTTGTCTTATTAAACAGAACCCGTAATTAACTCCTGGAATTTGAAAAAAAAAATAATTCTTTCAGCCACTTGCGTTCAGCAGACTTCTGTTAAAATTTCTAGTGAAAAGTATCTTAAAAAAATTCGCAAGCGATTTTAAACTCTAAGTTCCGCCACTTATCGATAAAAACACAAAAAAGTGGTGTAAGAAGCGAGGTTGTAATCCTGACTAAATAGTTTGTAAGGAGCAATTAAGCAAGTAAGGCATTAGAATCTATACATGACTGGATTTGCTGTTTAACTAATCCGTCAGATAAGTGATATAGCTATCGCATTATTGTTAAATAAGTTGTGTATGATGGACTACTAAGGAACTGTCATAGTCAGTCGTCTGATAAGTATGCTATTTGGTAATCACTTTGGTCTGGTGGAAGTTGTATTTATATTTCACGTAAAAAATATCTTTGCTTCAGACCTCTGTAATAAAAACCATATGATATGGTCCATTAAATTACGGGAGCATTATAAACCTAATTATGTCATGCTTATTTACATATAAAGTTCTTAATAAATATTATTCAGTGTTACATTTCTTTTAATCATTTTCACTTTAAATGCTTAAACTTAATGCTCATTTAATATTAATAACTTATGGTTATTGACTCAACAGCAATTTCAATAAGAACTTATAAATTTCTTTTCATTGAAATGATTAAAAATATTTTTTTTCTTTTACCACCGGAAATATTGTAAATTGTTCAGAAAAAAACCCAAAAAATTTAAACTTTTTTTTATTATTTTTCATTGAATCCATTAGGAAAATGAGCCATTGAGAATGTATATTGGTTGCCAATGGCGGACATTAAATCCTTTTACAATTTACGACAGTTAATAAAAGCTGTAGAAATGATACCAACTAAAGTAATTGCAAAAGGATAATTTGCCAAAATACTTAAGAAAAAAAAATTTTTTTTCTTTTACAAAGTGAAACAGACAGACATAAAGGTGATTGAAGCCAAGAGAGTCTTTCGTTTTTCTTTTTTTTTTAACGAAAAGTAAAAGGAACTAATAAAAAGAAAAGAAACTGAAAATTTTAAAGCAACAAATTCATGCATCAATGAAATGTTATCGTGATAATGTCAATGGCAAGCAAAAATAGTTTTAAATCCACAGACAGTTAAAGAAAAATTTGTACTGAAATCTTATTAAAGAAAATGAACACAAAATATTTATTTTTAAATGTTAAAATTTTTATTAAAATTGTGGTCATTCAATAGGAAAAAGGAAGCATTTGTTTTAAAAATTTTTTTTCCTCAAGTTTTTTTTTTTTCAGTGTACCTACAAGCAAGCACTCTAATATTTGCGAATACACTAAAACATACTGAAAGTAGGCAATAAACAATATTTTATTGACACTGTTTTTTTTTGTATGTATATTATGTATATGTGGTCAAATGTATTAAAGCATACACATGCACACATACATATATTATCACATCAGAAATAATACAAAACATGTAAATAAAATACTATTAATGTTTCCAACAAATATACAAATGTATGTACATATGTACACATGTACATATGTATGCATGTGTGCTTTATTTATGAAATATATGGCGTTACTTAAAGTAAAAATATTAATACCAATACCACCATCACCATCACCAGCACTCACAAGCAGACAAATGGACATTGCACTATACTACCAAATACATACATATTCATTACAATTTAGTCATCGTCAGCCTCTCTACGTGTATATGTATATGCGTTTCTGTGTGTGTGTGTGTGTTAGTGTCGTTTGTACAATATTTTTTTATGGCTAAAAGTAAAAGGCACTCAATTGAAAATGGAAAATCCATTATAATGAAAGAGAGGACAACACGCTTTTTACAACATACTTTTTGGGGTAGACTGAACACATACATAACATACCATCCATACATCAAAATAACTACAATGTATGTATGTATGTATGTGGTATATGCGTGTTTGTGTTAATGTGTGTGTGTGTTTGTGTAAGTTTGTAAGTTTTATGTTTTTGTTATATATTGTCTATATATATTGATATTCAGTTTTGTAGTTGTTGTTTTTGCAAAAAAAAAAAAAAATAAGGATTAAAAACTTGGAGAAGACTTATTGATGTATGAGGAGGAAAAATTTTGTAAATGTATGAAATCATTTTGGAATATTTTTTTAATAGTTTTTATGACATATTTAGACAAAAACCCGTAGCGAAAACGAAGCAGATGGTCATGCGGTTTCAATTCTTGAACCAATTGAACTTTATAAGACGTCGTACCCAGACCTTTTCGCAAAATTCTATGTAAACCGGTGCGTGAAATGTGCAATGTTGATGAACCACAGCACTGTACGAACACGTTCACATCTTGTCGCATCACCGATGAAACCAGTTTCACGAACTTTAGCAATACACTTGCGTATATCCAGGGAATTGTAGGTCCTTCTCTACGATAAAATTTTGTACGGTATTTTCCAACCAATTGCCTTTGTTTTGAAAATAAATTTCCAATAAATCCCAATGTTGTTCAAGCGTAAATCGATTCATTACGTTCAGTGGAGATAATACACAGAATAGAATGACATAAGTATTGCTAGATTCGAGGTAACCAATGGTTCAGGTTTAAACCGATAGATGGCTTATCCGATAGTAATTAATGCGTTCAATGCATGGAAACTATACGGCTGACAATACTAGAGGATATTAGATACCTTGATTGCCAACTTTAAAAAAGATCTTAGGCTTCTAATAATAGTAGATGCGATATAAGAATGCTTTTACAAAAATCACAGGTAGAAGGGAGTTGATGCAGAAAATCAAACTCACAGAATGCAAAAGAATATGCAGATCACTCCTGTAATCACGTGGGCCTTCCGGTCTAAAGTTAATTTTTACGGTTTGGAATTAGGAATCTTAAAAGTCCACAAAATTCCATTGATAGTTGGGCGAGAAATTATGATGATCTTATTTGTTAATGCCCTAATAACAGCCCCAAACTGAATTTATGCAATGAAGCAGAATAGTACTTTTGGACTTAACTCAAAAATGAATAGCGAGATGCGAAGAGACACTGTTCCGTATTGCGATGAGAATTCATTTTTATTTATTTTCAAGGCTATTTTACAACTTTACAATTTATCCACATAATTGGTTCGATTGCCGTAGTCTACTAAGTAGTGTGTGTTAGCTTATTAGACGTGAGGCCACAGTCCAAACACAGTTCAGACATCTCCAAAAAAAAAAAAAAAAAAAACGAAATATTTCTTCGGCAATTTCCTCTCAGCAGATTTCTGGCTATAGCTCTGAGAGAAAAACAAAAACTGACAAAAGAAAAAATGTTTCTCAAAAAATCTGTCTTTCGGAGTCGACTTTAAACTGTAGGTCTTGCCACTCATGTATAGAATTAACAAACACAACATAGGTGAAGTGAGAAGCTAGGTCGTAATGCTGACTAAAGGGTCGTAATGAGAAACATGCAACAATTAAAATAAAATAGTTTGTAGTCGTTCCTAGTAAGTTGAAATCTGTTTCTTCTATTGCTTTGGGGCTGATTTGTCATTCGAAATTTTTGCTGAGCTCAGAATCTAACACAAGTACCAAGCCCATACCAGGAAACCAAATCACAAAACTGTTTCCATTAAAAAATTGAACACTTCTAGGCGTTAACATTCCATACCTTTAGAGGCATAATAATACGATGGCCATTTAAATTTTACCGTGGACTCAGATGCAGATGTTTTCATGGCCAATTTCAATATGCAATATTTACAGTTTTTCACATTTTTCACATTTTTTTTTTTATTATTTTTCTTTCACTTTGAAACATTTTATAGTGTTTCCACGTTTATTCTCTCTCTTTTTTTTTTTTTTTTGTTTTGTAGATTGTCATACAGAAAATACATCAGAGCTTGTCTTTTTAAAACGAATGATGCTGTGAGGTAAACATGCATATTCGCTTGATTCTCTTTCATATTCCAACATTTTCTTGCTTTTTTTTTTGGTTGTTTTTATTTTTTATGTTTGCCCACCTATGTACTCGTATATTGAAAGGATGTGAAAATAAAAATTTTTGTTTTGTTTTGCTTTTTTTTTTTTGGAATTTTTTATCTACGTTTTGCTTATGATAATAAATATACGCTACAAATATTTAATATGACTAAAAGGGGTCGTATAACAATGTCACAAAAAAATAAGTGGCTTGTTTATTTTGCTATTATTGGTGATCCTGTTGCGCTGCCACTTGGACTCTAAATGCTTAAAAAAAAAAAAAAAAGAAAGCTGGTGGCATACAACATAATGTATTAGAGATTGTAGTGGGTTTTGTTTAGTTTTTCAAATGCTTGAAGCATAGAAATAAAAACTGCAAAGAATTGTTTAAAATCCATTCATTTATCAACATTGTTAGTGAAAAGAAAAAAAAAAAAGAAAAAAAATTGTGGAAGAGGCGTAGAGATACACGAAAAGTAAAATAAATATTTATTACAACATATGATGCATAAAAATGCATAGACATGTGTGTACATACATTTTGCAATTGTTTTTAAACTCACACGGGGTCTTTTTTTTTTTAATAGAATCCTAGAATCCTCAATAATTTAAAATGATTATCGTTACATTACATATCATTACATAGGCTTGCATACATAAGTGTGCTACTCCATGCAAGGCTCTTTCACACACATACGGCTGCTTTATTCCCTGGTGCTGTGTCATTGTATATTTGCCGTTTTGTTGTTATTTTATAGCCGTATTATCAATAAATTTATAACGTTTATTACAGCTTTAGGGCTTCAAAAAAAGCAAAACAAAAAGCGAAACAAAAAAAAGGCATATAAAATGGCAACATTATACTAAAGCCCCTAACATTTTCAACATTTTTAAGCATAATTATGCGCAAATTTTTTCTCATTTTCTCATTTTCCATTTATTTTTATTTTTTTTTTTTGTTATCGCTGTTGTTTTTGTTTTTGTTCTCGTTACGTTTTTATTTTTCACATGCATTTTAAATGAAGCAATTTAAATTCCTTTCAACATTTGATTGCAGGTCATTCGTTTTGTTGATGTACGCTGCTACTGTTGATGGTGTTGATTTTTTTCTCTGTTGCTGTTGTTGTTGTTAATGGCCTATTTTACTGTAAAATATTAAACAACAACGAAGGATATTTTTCATACATTACATGTAAAGTAAAAGTAAAATTTTCACACAGGGTTGTGTTATTAATTATTTGAATGAATGTTTGAGTGCCTTTTTACATTGCAAAAAGATAACTGATCGATCGTATGGCAGACTTTGTCAGATTTTTTCAAGAAATCGATAGCAAAAATATATACGGCGACAAATGATAACTTTCCTCAAAATGAAGAAAGAAGAAAAGAAAAAGAAATAAAATTAATTACAATGCTTTAGCCAGGACAACAACCTATCTTCTCACACCACTTATATTGTGTATGACAATTTTATGCATGAGTAAGTTAAGCAACTACAGCTTAAAGTCAACTTTGTACAGTAAATTCTTGAGAAACTTTTACATGCCAATTTTATTTAATTTCAGAGTTTTTGACGGAAATGCTGAGAGTCAGCCGTCAAAGAAATATTTTTAAAAATTTTGTTTCGTTCAAGATATCTAACGTGGAGTTTAAATCCTAATCTCATGTAAAATAAGTCAACACTCTACCTATTGGACTACGACAACTTTAATGATCTATTGCCGGGATTATTTTTTGTTTCACAAAACTGTGTGAGGCAGTGCCTCTAAGGGGAGCTCTACTACAGTTTATTGAAGACACTGCAGTGGATTGAAGTCTTTTAATATTGAAGATAGAAAAAGGAACATGAAAGGCGGAAAAGAACTTGAAGCAAAAAAAGAAAGAATTTTTTTTTGCAATCCAGGTTTTCTGTAGAACCCACATTAAAACCACATCCTATTGGCAGACTCTATTAAATCTTTTAAAAAAATAAACGCCAAAGACCAAATGCTTACAATATTTTTACATACAAGTTATTGGTTAGTAGACGGAAGCTTAAAAATTAAAACTGAACTGAACTGAACTGAACTCAACTGAATTCATTTGAATTCAACTGAATTGAATTGAAATGAAATAAGCCTTATGCGGCAATGTTTACATTCGTCAGTGCGTGTATTGGGTGAGTGAAAGAGAATCCTATTTATTTTAGTATGCGTGCGTGAGTGTTGAAAACCAATACAATGATATTTGAGTTTGTCATTCACTTGAACACACACACACACACACAGTTATTTTGAATGCAAACCTTTTGTAAAACAATGTAAATTTGTTAAATCAGAATAAATACACACATGCAAACGTGCGTAATGTTATATGTATGAGTTAAAGTGTATGTATGTAAAACACATACGCACAGGTTTATTTGTATGTACATTTCCTTTTTTTCATAACCATTGGAAAGCATGTGTGAAATTTTGGTTTTCATTGTTTGGTTGGCCAGAAAAATGCATTTTTTTTATTCGTATTGTGTTTTAGTGTGTTGGTGCGTGTGTTAGTGTGTGTTTGTCCTTTAGTGGTTCAGGGATTCCTTTCATAATATACGGATTTTTATTTTATTTAAATTTATTTTTACACATGTGCTGTTTGTACGTGTGTATTTTCGGTTTTTTTTTGTGTGTGATTCAAGGAATTGAGTTTAAAAAAAAAATCGTTTACATTTTGCTTTATAATCACAAAAACAAAAAGGAACAATAACACACCAGATCATACGCTTAAAATGTGACAGCAACAATATGTGCAACAATAATTACATTGTTGCATAGAGGCTTTGTTGTTTGTTTCTTAATTTAATTTTTAATTTAAATACTCTCGTAACTAAATGAAAACAACAACATTTTCTATTAAGAATACAAAGTGTTTTCGGTTAAAACCAGAAACAAAGTATTTCAATGCATTATGTTTAGTGTTGTAAAGTGGTTTTTAGATGCTTTAGGTCATTAGCTGTATAAACTGTTTTTGAACTGTTAAAGAGTTGAAGTATTCTAGTAAGTAGTGTGATTACGGTTCAAATGCTAGCTCAGATATCTCGAACAAAACGATCAAAATGAAAAAATATTTCTTCGGCATCTGCCTTTAAGCACATTTCTTCTGTAACTGTCTTTAAGCAAGTGCCTTTAAGCACAATTCTGAGAGTATATAAAAAATTTTCATGAAAAACGTATCTTAAAAATCCATTCCTTGGAGTCAACTTTAAGCTGTAAGTCTGGACAATCACGTATAAAAAAAATTAACATAAGTGTTGTGAAAGGCTAGATCCTAATTCAGACTGAAGAGTTGTAATGACTAATTATGTATGTAATTATGTATGTATGTATGCATATATGTATTATAAAGAGTTACGCTTATATTATAAATATTTCTTCGGTGACTTCCTCTCAACAGTCTACTGGTAAAACTCAGAGAGTAAAAAAAACTGTCATGAAAAGTATCTCAAAAAATCTATTGTTCGGAATTCACATTAAATTATAGGTCCTACTACACATGCGTAAAATTAACATACACAACATGGGTGGTGTAAGACATAGGTTGTATACTGGCTGAAGGATAGTATTAACCAATTAAGAAAGTAAGTAATGCCACCTTTGGGGAAAATGTGTTTACATTGAAAATGAAAGGGACCTCTTACTTGCAGCAGCTGGATCAAGTACAAAAATCTCGCAAAGTATGCTGATAAATGCACTGTATGAGCCGTACAGACATGAAAATCATAATGCAACAAATTATTGGAGTTTTTTTTAATCGAAAATGAAATAATTGAGCTTGGTGTACATATTGTGTGTACATGTACACCGTGCTATACGAAGTCGCCGTAGACCTCTAGGTACTGAGGTAACGGTTCAAATCCGATATCAGATTTCTCCAACATAACGAAATATGAAATATCTTCGACAACTACCTCCCAGTAGATTTCTGGCAAATACTCAGAGTAAATAGAAGTTGCCACAAAAATTTCTCAAAAATCTGTTGTTCGAAGTTGACTTTAAACTGTAGGCTCCGCCACTCATGTATAAAATTAACACACACAGTACAACTGGTACAAGAAACTAGGTTATAATCCTGGTTGAAACATTGTATATGCCAGGTTTTGCAGCAATTCATTGGCTATCACGATCATACAATTTCACAGCACTTTACAATGCTTTGTAGCAATACGATGTACAGGTACAAGCTAACCCTGTAAGGATACATTACAGCTGCTGTTCATAAGTTGCCTACAAAAAATGCTGAAAAAATATATCAAAATTCGAATTCAGAATTAAACAATCTAATTCGTTGCAAGCCAATAATTTATTCAGCGTTTAATGCCCAAAATGGCAAAATCTTAACGCGTTTTTTTTACATATTTTTTTGAAAATATTTGAACATAATTTGTGACTGTAATATTCAAACAATTGCCTTTATTAAATCTTTATAGTGAATAGAGTTTTCTAAATAATCTAAACAAGCCATAAATACATATGTACGAGTATATTAATATGACCATTTTTCAGATTTCATTTGAAAAATAATTAAAAATTTTTGTGGAAGTAAATTGTTATTGCATTTTGATTGAATGGCGGCATTATTTTTCAATATATTTTTAGAAAAAAAATTAATTTAAAATTTTATTTGGAATTTGTTAAATTACATTTTAATGATGGCCAATCAACAGCATACATACATACCGTACATACATACGTACATATAATTAAAATTGTAGAGAAATTTTGGGGAAAATTTCTGTACATTAAAAACCGCTAAACTTTATTTAGAAATAAATGGCATCAAATGAAAATGTTTTCAATTTTTTTAATTTTTTTTTTGATTTTTTTTGAGGCAATAATACAATGAAAATCAAACTATACCACGATAATAATGATGGCAACAATAACAATTTTATAAACATTTTATTTTTGTATACAAAATTTATTTAAAATTTTGTTTTTATTTTCAATATTCTAACAATCGTAATAGTATTCTCAATACAAGTAATTATTTTTTTATGGTATTTTCCTCACAATTACTCGTATTTTATTACAAAAAAAATTTTTTCAATTTTTTTTTTTTTTTTGGGAGAAACGGCGGTTTTCAAAAGATGATTCTATGCAGTAAATTAATTTTATAGTACGTTATATAAATATATGTATATGAATGTGTGCATGTATGCATATAGTGTATGTATGCATTGATGTAAGTGCATGATATTTAAAGCTAATTAGGAGAAAATCATTGAACGTTTATCAATATATAGTGATGATGATGGTAATGGTGGTTTATTATTGTGTTCATAAATGTATTCATTATTTTAAAATATTTTTTTTGTGTTTATTTTTGTATTTGTATTTGTTTTTGTATTTGTATTTGTGTATATTGTTAAGCATAAAGAGAAGAGTTTATTATTGCAAAAATTTTAAATTATTCTACATTCATATATAATTACGTATACAAATACAGGCATACAGTATGGGAACGAGTAAATAGAAGTATTTGTAAATACAATAACATCTGCAGTGACGTTCAAAAGTTTTCATAAATGTGTTCTTTCTACATACCATTGTGACCCTACAGTCACGATTACTACCTAGTTTCTCACAACACTTATGTTGTGTGTGTTAATTTTATACATGTGTGGCGGGACCTACGGTTTGATGTCGACTCCGAACGACAGTTTTTTGAGAAATTTTTTATGGCCATTATATTTGCTCTCAGAGTTTTTGCCAGAAAACTATTGACAGGAAATTGCCGAAGAAATATTTCTTTATACTTCATTTTGTTTGAGATGTCCGAACTGGTGTTTGAACCATGGATTCGAGTCTAATAAGCCGTCACACTACCCATTAGACTATAACGACTTCATCTGTTATATATTATAGACATTTTTTCTGTCATGCAAGAAAATAATTTTCTGTGTATAGTTTTGACAATCACTGTATAGACATACGTATTCCTTATTTAAAAACGTATACATACATACTCATTATCGATACATATTATGTGTGATATGTATTCGTATAAATATTTTAAAAATTAATGGATAAAATTTATAATCAAAACGATAGTTGATGTTTTAAATTTCTTACACCGAGAGAAATCATAGGAATAACTTACAAAACTTTAGAAAACTTTAGAAAATATCTCAGCTTAATTCTCATGATAGTATGCCATCGAGCAGGGCTTTTGAATTTTTAAATTCCAGTAATGAACTGTGATGTGGTTGATCATAAGTGAATGCTTAAATGTGTTGACTTTTGAGCAAACAGTGCATCGAATGAGGTCATCTCTGGGCAGTCACAAGAGAGCTAATATTAGTATGCATGTTTGGAGTATTGAGAACCTATGGCATTGCTGCAGGCTCTATTGGAATTAAGCCCGTTACATATAATAGAAAGGAGTATTATTAGGGAACTCGTTGGTATCTTTCAAGCGAATGTGTTCACCATTGAAAGCTGATATCAGTTTAACTTGGATAAGGAGGCGAAAGAGCAAGATAGGGCAATGCTATCTGCCATGCAAACACTTAACTTCTGTCAGCATAACTTCGACATCAGAATGGAGTTGTCTAGACACTGATTGATTCCAAGTCATGTTGAAATTCTGGAACATTGACAAACACATAAGCTTACACTTGGGGGCAGTCACACCATTGTTGTGGATTAGAAGGAGGAGTTTGGAAAGCTATACTGGGAGAAGGGAATAATAGAGTGAAATGAAGACTCTTCATACTGAATAATTATAGTAAGAAGAGATTTGAGTTTAAATTGGAGCATTTAACGAGCATTTAAGAATCAAGAAACTTTTGATCACAATAGGTCTTAAGCCCAAAATGTAGATGCTGCAACATAAAATATCAAATCCCGAGTGCTCATCAGGCATGGAGTTATGCTTAATGACTTCGAATATCATGCTGACGAACATCTTTCTGGCAAAATTTTTGGTCCAGACATGATATGGACTCCATGGGGTTGATTATGTTGTTCTGAGTTGGCATTTTCAGTAATCATCAATGATTTCTTAATTTCTTTATAATTTTTTAAGTGTATTCGATTGAATATAAAATAACTTTTTAAAGCAAGCTGCCGACAGGTGCGTCTATAGTTGTAACTTATGAAGGGGAAAACTTTGTAAATTTAATATTCACTACGGATTATTAAAATGTTGAAAGGTCAAGTTTAATAGGACTAATCATGCAATCATCATTTTTCCATTCTATTAATTTGAAAGAAATAAAAGGATTTATTTTTCTCTCTCCTTTTGAAACCACGCCTATGCACGGGTATGCATTAATATATGCATGTATTGTGTGTTTGTGGTGGTAATAAAGTTGATATTAGTGGCATCGCTTGATGATGATGATGTTGTTGTTGATGATAAAATTGATAATAATAGAAGGAAAATTTAGGCTTCATTATAGCAAAATTAATTATCGAGTGTGTGCACAATCATATATACAGGCAGACAGACAGTGTAACATGAAACACTTTGCGGTGTATGGTCTTCTAAAAAGGATAATCATGAGTTCATAATAGTGACCATAGGGCCAACAAAGCGAATGAAATACAAGCGTATTTCATGTCACACTGTTCACATAATTGTATATGAATTTGGAAAATAATTTATCATTGTTATTTGAATGTGTGCGTGTGTGTTATTGTTTTAAGTTTGATGAGCATATTATTCTGATTATTTAATATGCGAGTACGATTTTTATTTCCTTTTTAAATAATTTTAACAATAATTTTTGAATTTTTTTATTTGTTTCTCTGTGCCTATTGTTCTTTCATTTCAATTTTGAATTAAATTTTGAAATCTCAACATGCATATATGTATGTATGTATGCATGTATGTACATTTCATTGAATATTGTACAAAAGAAATTGACTGACTGTTAAAGTAATGAAATTTAATGTTGATTTAGCTTCAAAAAAGTGTTTGTTTTATGAAGAAGTTTAGTTTAGTATGCGTGTATTATAAATTAATGATCCAACAATAATAAAATATCGCATATGAATTTTAAATTTGTATGTACATGTACATGTTTTAAAATATTAATTCTAATTGCATGATTATATGGTTTTTGTCAACAATTAAATCATTTGAATTAAAAACTAATTTTATGCTTCGTCAAAATGTAATGCCATTCGAAAAGGATCTCATAATTGCGAAAGTTTATTAGAAGTAAAGAAATATGTTATCTGAGTAGCTTGGTTTACAAACAAATTAAGCGACAATGTTTCTTGGGGGCGGTAAAACATACGCCTCTTTTCATATCTTGGGACAAAGAAATGGTACTAACGGTTAATTTTTTAAAATTTTTCTCCCTAAATATTCAGTAGCGCTTACCATTATCATGAATAGACTAACAAATGAATAATGCTTCAAATCATTGAATTTTGTTATCAAAATACGAACTTTGTTGGAAGCGTGCTGGCATCGAAAAATAATCATAGTAGTAAAAAGCCCAGATTTGCCTTATTGGGTACGTTAACAAACAGAATTATCGTAAAACATACACACATACTGATCATTACCACTCTTTAGTTGGGATTAAAAACTAGCTTTTCGCACCACCTATGTTGGTGTGTTAATTTTATACTTGAGTGGCGGTGTCTACAATTTAAAGTCGATTCCGAGAAAGTTTTCATGGTAAATTTATGTATATTTTTTCATATTTCGTTTTGATCGCTGTCTTGAGGTTTAAACCGTGGCCTAACGTCTAATAACCCAACAAATTACGTACTAGACTATGGCGACTTCATCGTTCTAAACAATTACCCTAAATTATGAAATGTTTGATGCAATTTGTTGACGATGTACTTCTCAAAGGACGACGATGAAAATAGTAACCCATTGTGCAATAGCAATAGTAAAGTACTAAGCCATAGCAGTAGCAAAAAATTTTCCTGTACAAAAAGCAGGCTGCGGTGCGCTTTAATAGCGAAAATCTGTGCGATATTAATATTCAAGTACTGTGAGATATCAATAGCAAGCTACTGTGCAATAGCAGTAGAAAAAAACTATACGATAGCAATAGCAAGTCACTGTGCCATAGCAAAAGCAAAATACTGTGCAATAGCAATAGGAAGGTATTGTCCGAAATGGACATGTGTTAACATATGACTTCAGCAACACAGTTCCAAGTGCAGCATGCCACGAAATGTTGTAGAAATTAATCTCACGTTTTGAAACAGTCCCAAGATCATGCGAATTGTCAACACTAGGCCATGTTTTATAGGGATACTTAAAGTAACTCGCATATAGGGAGAAATCACAATTTTAGCCTTGGATGGTAGCATCACATCCACCATTAATGACATATTTCTGGCAAAATATCTGAGAGTAATGTAGACGTATGTGCTTTCAGATGCATTTATCTCCTGCTAACTATCGTCTATCTGCTGGCAATCAGAGCTCAAACAGTTCAAATGATTATGATTCCAATAGTTAAGAAATAATGATACTATTTATGTAAACAAACACACACATATATATTGCACATATGTATGTATATTCTATCTTATATATTAACATGCACACACACACAGAAATAGAAATACTTTATACAAATAAATTACATGAATTTTACACTGGCAAAGTTTAATGGAAATTAGTCGCTTGGTAAAGTGAATACTTAAGTGTTAATGCTTGACTTTACTTACACTATCAATGAATATTTTTTATTTTTTATTTTCATTTTGATATCCATTTTGAAATCGAATTCGCATGTATACATGATGCATTTCTCTCCGTGTTAGTTTGTATTTGTGAATTTAGTGCAGTCCTCTGTCCTCTGCTATTGTTGTTAAATATTATCGCAATTATCATAATTTCATACCAACGAACTTAATGCCATTGCACATTAGTTAAATCAATAGAAACGTCAAATAAATATTTGCATAATTGTTATACTCAATAATTGAAATCACAATTAGAAATTGTTATTGTTGTTGCAACATTCATGTAAATTACACAATTTGTTGCCATTCGCTGTAGCGCACGCTCTCTCTCTCGCTCTCTCTCTTTCCATACTTAGGCGAATAAATATAGAAAAATAGGAAATTAAATATTTAAGAAATATTCTTAATTTTTCTGTCATATTTTAACAAATTTAAGTTACAAGACCAGGAAAAAATTCGGAAAATTATTGGAAACAAACTTCTATTTTTAAATTGGCAGTAGGAAATGAACTCCGAAAATATTTATTTAAAGTAACTAACCTATCTTATCAATTATCGATCCCTACGTACATACGTAATTGATCATTACAACCCTTTAGTCAGGATAATAATCTAGCTTCTCACATCACTCATGTTGTGTGTGTTACTTTATACATGAGTGGCGTGGCAGATTTCCAACGACAGACTGTTTTTGAGAATCTCTTCATGGCAATTTTTTATTTAATCACAGAGTTTTTGCCAGAAATCTGCTGAAGGAATATTTTTCATGTTTGATCGAGGGTTTGAACCGAGGTCTTACGTCTAAAAAGCCAACACACTACCTTCATTACTGGCTCTTTTAGTTAAAATAACGGCTAGTTTTCTTAGATCGACCACGTTGTGTGTGTCAGACATCTTCTCTAAGGAAGGAAATTGAAAAGATTTCCTCATGATGGTGAGTTAATCCATGAGGGTTTTGGCTGAAGACTACTGAGAGAGTGTAATTGAAAGGAATATGTTTTGTTGGTGATATTAGAGAATGGATCGAAGTCAACATCCTGAACTGTGGTAATTTCCAAATAAGTATTGACAATTGGAAAAATTAAATCCCAATATCCCAGAGATCGTAGTAATTTCATGATAAAAATGGAAATCGTTTTAAAATGTTAACTTCGATCAAAATTAAAAGATAGAATATTGGCAGTGTGAACATTTGCCAATGCATAAACACACAGAATAACTAATATGGGCTTAAGATTTATAACAATTACGAGTAATGCGTATGGAAAATTCTGTATCCTTATTTTCAATAATTATTGGCCCTGTCGTGTTTGATTCTAACTAAAGCTGCTAACATTTTCCAATTATTTTCGGCTTCATTGATATTCTTTTTTTTTTTTTTTTGCAATAATTGTACACAAACTTTATCCATGTACTTACATATGCAAAATATTTATGGCAGCAATTTTTATTTATTTAATAACCAACAACAACAAAACTAAATCAGATAAAACTCAAACGGTTGCATATTTATACAAACATATTTGATAGCAGTATGCTATAGTAACAGATGAATAGCTAGGCATACATAAGTCGATAGCTAGGGCACTCTATGTTATCTTATGTATTGATTTGTTTTAACAAACTGACATGAGTTTCTATCCATGTCGAGTAACCTAACATGCCGAATTTGCCAATGATAGTTATTTAGAAAAATATGAACAAAAATAAGAATAAGAAGAAAAAAAGATGTTACAAATATTAAATAAATATTTAATAATTTTTTTTTTTTTTTTTTTTTTTTTTTTTTTTGGTGAAGGCATGTTAAATTAGAAAGTTTTATTAAAAACATTTGATGCATACAAATATTTTTCATTTTAAACAATATTTTAAATTTATTTTCGTTTATTTTCTTGTATTTTTGTGCATGTTTATCAAAGGCAAAAAAAAAAATATTTCATACTCAAAAAACAAAAAGTTAAGTAAAGAACATATTAAAAAAAAAGAAAAAAAAATAACTAATAACAGCCATAGATTTAAACGTACATACGTATACATATACATACTCACATGCTGCATGCAATTTTCAAACAGCAAAAATAATAATAAAATTTCAAATGAATTTAACAAAAAAAGAAACGTGATATTAAAAACGGCAAAAAAATGAAGAAAAAAAAAATCAGAAAAGAAATTTTAATTTTTCAACTCACATATACAAGTATATATGTATGTACATACACACATGTGCATTATACTTAAAATTCTGCGTTTAATATATTAACAATCTATATACACTAGCATACTTTACTATGCCCCCCCCCCAAAAAAAAAAAAACCAGCAAAAAACAAGCTTTAATTTATTTGTGTTCCATATTAACAATATGTATTGCAGAGCTGGGTTACCACCTACACATTAGAGGAATCATTTTATCAAATTTTAAATCCCGAACAAGGACTTCTTAACTTGGTAATTAGTTTGAGCATTAAGTTTAACGGTTTACAATATTTTTATGATTTTTTTTTTGCAATTTTTTTTGTTTAATTTTCAAAAGGCCTTTGAAAAAAATTAATTTTTTCGTTGTTAAATAAATCATATTTTACTGTAGAATATTAGAAATCTAAAATGTATCTGCAGGGGTCGATACTCCAAATGTTGGCCTCGTAACTATTGTATTCATAATGATAAGATCAGTTTTCGAGTGACATGTGTACATATGATACGCAGATAAAACGGTTGGAAATTCATAATAAGATCTGGCTAATGTTGCCATGTTGTTATACTTTCTATATATTCAATTATAAAATGTCGACACGATATTTGTGAAAGACTCTTCGAACATTCAAAGGCCTTGAATAATTCGCATGTCGAAGACATACACAGGAGAATAATGATGTCATAAGGTTCGAGTCTTAACTAATAAAACGAATACAGTAAGGATAAAATTTTGACACATACATATATACAACAAAAGCTATGTATGAACAATGTTTAACATACATACAACACTAGACTTTACTAGACTTTAAGCACTAACATAAGGTTCAAGTCTTAGCTAATACAACGAATACAGCGAATATTACGAATATTACAGTAAGGATAAGATTTCGGCAAACCTCAACAACTGTACCGATACATAAACAAAAGTCAGGTTAAAGCTGTTTTACATGCATATATATTTGGTCATTGCAATCCTTCAGTCAGGATTACAACCTAGCTTCTCACACCACCTATGTTGTAGGTGTGAATTTTATATATGAAAGGCGCGACCTAAAGTCTATTCCGAATGATAGATTTTTGAGAAACTTTTTCATGGCATTTTATTTAGTGTCAGTGTTCTTGCCAAAAATCTGCTGAGAGGAAGTCTCTGAAGAGATATTTTTTTTTCATATTTCGTTGGAGTTGTCTGACCTGGAAATTGAACCGTGGTTTTACATCTAATAAGCCAATGAAATAGCTACCAGACTAGGGCGACTTCAGTTGGTAAGAACTGATAATGTGCAATTGCATTATCAAATACTTGTGATACGGTGCCTGTAGTAGAAGTTTGCCAGCGAAAAAAAATGAGATGATAGGGAACAGTATGTGAGTGCCAATTGATAACATTTGACGATGGAACCGTCAGCTTTGTGATAATGCATTCAATGGCTAGATTTAAAAATGATTTGTTTTTTTAGACTTTGAAGTAGAATATGAATCAAGAAAATTAATCCTTCAACGTATTAGCGTTATATCATGTAAGAATCTATAATGCTACAGGCAAACATTTTGTTTTTGCAAGTTCATCGTGAGCTTGAAGACATTCAATTCATCATTTGGCTGTGTTTTCATCCGTCAAATGCACTACTTCATAACCTAACTTATTTACTTAATTGGACATTGAAACCCTTTAGTTAAGACTACAACCTAGTTTCTCACACCACCCATATTGTGGATATGCAAGAGTAACGGCATCTACAATTTGAAATCGATTTGTAAATAAAAATATTCACTGAATTCTAAGCCAAATAAAACGATGTTCAACGTCTTCAAAACTGAGAATAGCTTCCTCGAACATGTCAACATTATGCTTGT
Organism: Sarcophaga bullata; assembly: GCA_005959815.1. NCBI lineage: Eukaryota > Metazoa > Arthropoda > Insecta > Diptera > Sarcophagidae > Sarcophaga > Sarcophaga bullata. The sequence continues at coordinate 116,716 of QOCX01000028.1, read as the reverse complement.
CGACTCCTGTGATGAAAAATAAAATGCTCATATATACATACATACATACATACATCTATACATCTAGTGAACATAAATAATGATTGTGAATTTCATTAAAGTCTTTATAAAAGTTTTTTTTAGTTTTTTTTCCATTTTTTTTGTTTTAAATTTTAACGAATATTTTAAAATCAAAATTGTAGCCAATAAAAATACAAAGCGATATGGAAAAATTAGATATAAAATGCATGCATTTTATATTTTATTTATTTTTTTTATTATTAATAATGCCATAAAAAAGAAAAATAAGAGTAGAAGAGTAGAAATTTAACAAATTGTGTCAATAAATCTTGTTTTTGCTTTTTCCAACAGATTACGTTTAAATTGCCATACAAATACTTGATATTGGAAATCTTTTCTAAAATTGTGAATAATTTAATAAAAAAAATAAACCGAAAAACAATAACAAAATCTATTCAATTATTTAGAAATGTTTTTATTGTGCTGGGTAATTTAAATGGATTTTTCACAGTTTATGCTTTTTCAGGGAATAACATACAAATCGACGCCTTAATTCAAAGAGATTCTTATGTTTTACGTTCCTTAAGATTACTTATTGAAATTCTTCAATTACCTGGAAAAGAAAGAAAGGAAAATATGAAAAATATGAAGATTAGAAATTAAGTTTAAAAGCAAAATAATCTTTTATAAATACAGCGCTGCATGAATTTGCTGATCAATTAAGTGTCAGATTCTTAAATTCTATGCTTCCTAATAAAAAAAACCGAATCTACGATATGCAAAGAAATAAAAGCCGTCTTCCTGTCGAATTTGAGATCCCAACACTGTTAAATCCTCTCTTGTGTGGTGTCTCACGCGGTAAGTCCACCATCGGCTAGATATTCATACTATGGCAACTACTGGAGAATACCCTTCAAAACCAAGCCTATACACATTGTCTTTATGCGGACTATAATGCAGCATACGACTAAAGTTTTCAGATAAGGTTTCAGACAAAGCGTTTTCTTAATGTGTGATCTCTTTTACATCATCATGGATATTGTTTTGGAAAAGTAGGAGTTCATCACAATGACACTAATTTCTTCAAAAATATTGTTAACAAGTACGAACGCAATCGTAACAGTTATGGCCGAAATTGAACGCATAGGCTCATTGGCATACATCTGACACTTAAGAAAAGAGGATGTTTTAAAAGGAAGTCCAACGGGGTCCATTCTGACTATTTCGGTACGATGATTTCCACTGTGATCATTCGTGCAGAATATTGAATGTGTGGCATTAGTTTTGTGGCATGTAGTATAGTGTTGAAACCTCATGTTATTGGTGTCCAGATCATACAGTACAAGCCAAAAGAAATTGACAATCATCAGCATATAGTGCACACCGTTGACAGTGAACCAAATAGTGACTTTTTTGCAGTGCATTGCACGATTTTCGATCTCAAGGGAATTTATATCGCACCAAATTTAACAGTTATGATTGATCATGTACGTATTCATCTAGAAGTGGACCTCGGCGCTGAAGTGTACAATATGTTGCCTGAACGAAAATTTTAAAATAATTTTATTACGTATTTTGTTAAATCCTTCGAAGGCGATTTGGCAAAAGAGATAAAGTAAATGGCAAGTAATTTGACAGATGCAGCTATAATGAGATGACAGTTAAAAACTGTCAAAATTCAAGAATCCTAAGTAAAAGGCTCTCTATATTGCGATTCCATTTACATACATACATACATAACTGGGCATTACAATCCTTTAGTCAGGATGACGATCTAGTTTCTCACACCACTTATGTTGTGTGCGTTCATTTTTATATATGAGTGGCAGAATCTATGGTTTAAAGTCGACTCCGAATGACAGATTTTTGAGAAACTTTTCATGGCAATTTTATTTTTTATCTCAGAGTTTTTGCCAGAAATCTGCTGAAAGGAAGCCGCCGAGGAATTATTTTTTCTTATTTCGTTTTTGATGTCTGACCGGGAATTCGAACCCTGGCCTTTAGTCTAATAAGCCAACACACTACCTACCAGACTACGTCGACTTCTATTTATATACATAACACAATTGATCATTACAACGCTTCAGCCAGGATTACGACCTAGCTTCTCACACATTACTTATGTGGTTTGTGTTAATTTCATACATGAGTGGCGGGATCTACTAACGATAGGTTTTTATTTTTTTCTTGAGAAAATTTTCATAGCAATTTTATTAACTCTCAGTTTGTTGGGTGGGTCTGATCTGGACCAATATAGGCGTTTTTTAATTGTCAATTTGTATGGAATAAGTCCTGAAGAAATTTTTTTATTTTCATATGTTTTCTGCATATCTGAGTACATCAAATGCAGAATATGGATTGTAATGAGCCGTCCTATTATAAGGAATACTCAAATTTTCATCCATCAGGAATATCTGAAAGCACTCGATTTGTGAAAATAACAATACCAATACGTAAAAGAAGAAAATACTTTATGGACGCCACCATATGCTTTCAAGTATGAAAAGTTTATTTTTCATTAAATTTATAATCGAGGATTTTGTATTTCGTAGATGCAATAGATAAGATAGAAAGCAAGTAGGAATCAATTTGCTTGTTTACACACAAGTATTAAATTAACCATTTACTAACAACAACAACAACAACAACGACAACAACAACAACAACAATTAGCATTAAATCAATTCATTTTTATTCATTTTGCTTCACTGATCACATCGAAATTAATGTTAAATTTTACATGCAAAAAAAGAAACAAAAAAAAAAAAGAAAAACGAATATTTTGCTTACAATAGAAGAGAAGAATATAAAAAAACGGAAGATAAAAAAGATTAAAAATAATAAAATTAAATAAAATACTATATTGTGGCTTGTATTGGAAATTGTTATCTCAGTATTTATGGCTTGTTTTAATACAAAACGATAACAAAAGGCAAAAGAATATCTCTATGTATGTATGTATGTATGTATGTATGTATCAATGGATTCTAATTTATTAAAACAAAACAAATCCATGTCATAAATATTAATCATTATTTGCATGTTTTTTTTTTTCTTCTTTTTTTGTTATTGTTATCTCTTCTTCTCTGTTTTTTTTTTGTTGTTGTTTGTATCAATTTTTTAAAACTCTATTTTAAGCCATTTACAATACAAGTACATGTACGAGTACATACATAGACATGTTATGTGTGTTTTATAAACTTTTTGATGCTATTGTTATTATTGCTATTGTTGTTGTTGTTGTTGTTGTTGTTTAATAATATCATGACTTCTTTTAACCACATGCCACATATGCCACTAATCAGTTAGAGACAACTATAACCTGCAATTTAGTACGTGCTACATATGTTTCCTGTTTTCTGTGTTAAATCGGGGGAAAAAAGAAATATCGAAACGAAACAAAAAAAAACTACGTATGAAAGATTCTGGAAAATTTTTTGTTGTAGCAGCATTTAATAATGAACTTTTTTTTATTTTGTTTTTGTTCTTATTGTTGTTGTTGTTTTTTGTTGCTGATGCTGTATTTTGGGGTGTTAAAAGCAAAATAATATTGTCATCACATACATACTCATACGTACGTATGCGAAAGCGTATGACACACGTACAACATTGGTAAACCTCATGCAACATTTATTACCAAGAAAATAAAACGCGAAATTTTCTAAGGAACACAACAATTTAAACTATGAGAGGGGGGAATTTAATGCAGACACATGATTTTTATCGCTTTTCGAAAAGTCTTTTTGAACCAACAACATTTTCTATTTTCTTTCGACTTTGGAAACAGCTGTTGGAAGGTGGCACATGCATATGCTGTTAATAAATAAAACAATCGAAATTAACACTGTCACATACCCATTGTATTTAAGAAATTAAAAGAAAAAAAAAATAAATAAATAAATAAATAAATTGAAACTTCATTACGGTTTAGGGAATATCATAAGAAGATCAGTGGATGCCAAGGTGCTAGAAAAATCTTAAATGTCAGATTGTCAATCTATAGAAGCGCCTTGGAAGTTTTAATGAAATTTAAGGAATTCTAATTGGACGAACGTCTCATAGTGTTTGACAACAGTTCACATTCTTCCACTTGAACTGTAGGCGAGACTTACAGTTTAAAGTCAACTTCAAACAACCAGACTTTTGAGAAACTTTTTCAGCGTAATTTTTATTTTTCTCCTAAAGTTTTTGCCAGAAATTTTCTGAGAAGAAGTCGCTGAAGAAATTCATATTTCTTCATTTTTGTTTTTCTTGGAGATATCTGACCTGGGGTTTTAACCCTGACCTCTTGTCTAATGAGCCAACACGCTACGGGAACTTCATATTAAAGAAATATTTTCCCTAAAATTGCTTTATGGTTTGGCTAATATTTTATGCCAATAAATATTTGCATAATGTGACTATACAATGCAATCCAATACCACATAATAATGTTATTAACCTGTTGTATATTGAAAAACAAACCTAGGAATATTTTTCTTTTTTTTTTAATATTTTCTTTTAATTAAATCGTATGTTAATTTGCATTTTAATTAATAAATGTTTATGTATGTCTGTTTTTCTTTACTATTTTTTCTTTTAATTTTTATTTTCTATTATTTTTCGTGGCATGGCAAACCAACCGCAATTAAATAAAATTTATTTTTATTATTATTGTTGGCATAATGTACACAAAAATGATACGATAATAGATGAGCAATAAGCAACACAAAAAAAAAACGTTAAAGAAAACCTAGTATTTGTTCACCTAAATTGAACATCATTATGAGTGAAGGTTGTTCCAAAAAAGTTATGTAAACTTTATATGCCCAAGTCATCAATTCAATTAAGAAATTATTACTCAAGTAAATAGATTTTATTAAGGGTGAGCATGCAGAGTACGTTACTCTTAATATGATACTTTGAGAAAAATGTTTGTTTGTTTTTTTTAATTCATTTAACCTTCTTTTGTTAAGTAGAATTTATTACAGAAAAAACAAAAACAAAAACAAAAAATCTGATTTATTTGACGTTTTTTTAAACAACCTTCGTTTGGTTTTGCCATCACAAATATTGTTGTTGTGATGAAATTTTTTTTTAATACTTCCAACACCTAAAACACAATAAAAAATTGGCATTCAAAAGCATTAAATATTATTGTGTGATGTAATGAGGAGCTCATTCATGTTTTCTTTTTTATTATTTACCGGCTATTATTTGCTTCTAGTTGACGAATAATCGAGAATACTTGAATGGAAATTATCAAGTGTTTTTGATTACTTTCTGATATATTTCTTAGCAAGATTTATTGGAGTTATGAAACTGAAATAATCATAAGAACTGATTTGAAGTTTTTAAAAGGTTTGTGACTTCCCCAGGCAACACATTTTATTTTGTTTCAATGTGACAGAAAATAAATGGTCTCCGCTTTCATAGCAATAGCTGGGCACTAACGTATGAGATGGAGGACAGCCTCTTCGTCCTACTTCGAACCACAGCTTCTGCTATGTTTTTGAAAATTTTCCAGAGCTTTAGCCAGCAGTATTGAAAAATTGACAACCAGTACTGAAAAATTGCTGTCCAATGACATTACCAGGGCATTGTATTGTTCGGAAAATAAAAGGTCTCCGTTTTCATAGCAATAGCTGGCAACCAACGTATGAGATGGAGGACAGCCTCTTCGTCCTACTCGGAACCATAGCTTCTGCCATCGTTTTGAAAATTTTTCAGAGCATTAGCCAGCAGTATTGAAAAATTGCTGACCAATGACATTACCAGAGCATTGTATTATCCAAGTTAACAAAATCTGGTTAGAAGGCATTCATAATGTATAATTTCTGGATAGTTTGTCTCAAACCACGCTTAGTTTGAGAAGAGCCTCAGCCTTCCTTTTTTCCCATTTGCCAAGAATATAGGCAAACTTATTTACAATCATGCTAAACGATGTTGTTCCATTTACTATAAAGTACACTTTACTTATATACGAACTAGTTTAAGATTATTTTTCTTATTTATTGCTCCAAATTGAAGATTTCCTTCAATAGAGACAGAGACAGCAAGCAATTATTGTCGCATGTTTTTTTTTTTTTTTTGTAATTGAGGTCAACTAATTTACGATTCTGAATATTTAAAATGCATATTATTTATGCGCTTAAAAAAGTTTCACAAAGAAAGAAAAAAAAAATAAAAATAAAAGAAAATAATCATTAAAGTATCATGCATGCATAATAAACAGAAAATATAAGTCGAAAAGTTAGTTTCTTTTTGTATTTTTTTTTTGCCCATAAATTCTATTATTTTCAATATTTTCTAATAGATTTTCTATTATTTTTTTAATCCCATTTTCTATAGGAGAAATAATCTATTTTTCGCTTAGATATTAACATTGAAGAAGCCATAATGCATGAAAACGTTCATTTGCAAGGAAAATTTCTATCTCTTCGTACAACATTATTTACTTAAAAACCAATTTTGTATAAATCACTTCCGATTGCCATAATAATAGAATGATTGCAAAGGAAAAAATTAAAATAAAAAAAATTGTTTGTGGATAACATAGTTTATGAAATTTTTCATTTTTTATTTTCAGCTGGTATATCTATCGCATGTATTTAAAGAAGAAGAAGATTGAGCGGCATAAGCTTAGCAGCAAATTGCATATAATATGGCGAAAGGAAATTTGGTAGGAAGTGGCATTAGGGTGGCGCTAAAATCTCGAAACTGAAAATATCAAATTTATTGGTAGTAGAAGTACATCAACAACACTTGGCAATTTGGTTGCGGTGTTGTACACGTTTAGGTTAAATATCAAGTGGCGTTTGGTTGAATGATCAAGTGGCATTTGTTAACATCATTTCCCGCATAGGCATTAGTGGAGTTTCGTAAATGTAACTTAGCTGTACTTCTATCAAAACTTATTGCTTTAAGTGCTGGTCGTAACATCTTTCGATTTATAGCGAGCTTACTCAGGGATCGCACTACACGAGTTGTTATAGATGTTATAGAGTTCAGGTTAAACTCAGGGGTATCGCAAGATTCTGGCATTTTCACGTCCACTCTACAGTCAATCTCTGAATGGGGTGCTTTAAATAGGATTGAATTCAACACGATTTAGCGATAAACGCAATGCTGCTTATTGACACACAAGCGCCGCAATAAAATTATATTTTTATGTCAGGCGCTCTTGATGTTCAGGGCATGGAAATTAAGTGTGATGTTTGCTGAAACCAGCGCATTTTTCAAATCTCGAAAGAGGCATTTAAGTGCCGAAATACCGTACTTCCTTCATCTGATCTCCTTCACTATATACACCATTTGTTTCCAACCGAGAATGGATAGGGTGAAGGTGATCATTAATGATGGTAGGGTGTACAACTGTATTGATTCATTGGAACATCGTCGCAATGTGACTATGTGGCTTGCATTTCAGTGTCAATCGCTACTACTCCGTATTTTGCTTTAGCGAGATAGAGTCACTTGTTTCCGAAAATCATCTATTCTTACGCAGCACCTGTATTTTTCTCAGTGCACATTCAGTGAATCGCACCCTGCATAACAGACAAAATTCGGTCTTGAGCCGGACTATTTTTATATGGATCTCCCTACCTGCACTTATAATATGAAAAGATTCAAATCTAATATCCACAACACTGCTCCCTTTGTCTGCATGCCCTGCATAAATAGGGGCCATCCCCTGAGTAAAATATAAGAGATCGTTAAGGATTCCTAGCAGTACGCTCTAATGAACGTTTAGAGTCTGGTGTAGCATCTAGTTCTTCTAGTTGTTTAGTAAGTTGTACTGTTTTTTTTTGTGAGTCACTAAACTCGCTGAGTATTTTCTAAGTCTAAGTTCTAAGGGTAAAACTGTTGCCGCTATTTCCAAACACTCCTTTTTCCAGAAATTAATCTTTCCATATACACAGAAAATATTTTTTTAAATCAACTTCTATGTGTTGTGGGTGAAATGATAGTTTTATGATTAGAGATTATAAAAATAATATGTAAGTGAGTAGATTGAAATCCAGTGAAGACTCAACGTGAGAATTAGTCATCACAACTCTTTAGTTAGGATTACAACCTAGTTTCTCACATCACCTAATTAATTTTATAAATAAGTGGCGGGATCTACAGTTTCAAGAAGTTTGAGAGTTTTCATGGCAATTTTATTTTTTCGCAGAACTTTTGAGAGGAAGTCGCCTAAGGAACATATATTTTCTTATATTTCGTGGTTTGAAGCCTTGTCTCACTTCTAATAAGCCAACACAGTTCCAACTAGACTATGACAACTTCAGTGAAAATGAGAATAACTGAGGGATAAAAATGTTGTATATATTAGTACAGACATAAACCAAAATACATTTTCTTTAGATTACAGTAACTAAGTTACTTATTTTTTTTTCTATTAATTAGAAAACAATTACCAATTATACTATAATTATTACAAGCTGAGTAGCTAATGTAAAAGACCAGAATCTCTGATGGGTTTCGAACCCACAACCCTTATACAAATAGTCTGCCACACTACCTGTATTACCAAAGCATACTAGAATAATAAATTGAATGAAATTTTATTAGCAAAAACTGTAATTTTATTTAATTTACTTCGTTTTTAATTTTACAAAACTGAGTCTGAGTATCATAATCCCGTTGATTTACGTTTACGGCATTTGAACTAATTGCATAAAATATGTAAAATGTTTATGAAAAATTCATTATTTCTATTTACATTTGTATGTATGTATGTATGTATGCGAGTACGTATATAAATTTTAAATGTTTATTATTATTTCATATGAATTTTGATTTACAAACAAAAAAAAAAAAAATTGTAATTTTTGTTTTTTAAATACCTATGTATGTACATATGTACATGCATACAGATTTATCGAAAAATAGAAAATTCCAAAACTCAACATACATATTTATTTTTGTCAATTACTTGCTGTTGGCAATTATTTTTATTAAAAATATTAATTTCATGAATATGTATGTATGTATGTATGAATATTTGCCAAATAATTAAGGTTTTATTCTGCTTGAATTAAATAAACCAATCGTTCGTTGGCCAATGATTTTTAATTTCACTTCTTTCTTTTTTTTCTTCTTCTTTTTTTTTTTTGCATTTCCATTATTTGTTTTACATTAATTTTTATCCATATTTCTTTTTTTCTTTCATTTTCTATTGCATTTTCCATATGATTTTTGAAATCATTTAAAAAATAAAAATTTTCTTTTTTCAACTTGATTATGCTTTCAATGCTATTCTGACAACTGCACTCGCTATCTGTGTTTTGTTGTGTTGTATTGTATTGGATTGTTGTAAACCTAGAAGGCAAACATCTGTTTTATGAATATTGTACATGAAAAACATTAACTGGAGGGTGAAGAAAAAAAAAGAAACGAAAAACGAAAAATGAAGATTATGAATAAACAATAGTCAAATGGAAAGCAAATTAATAAATTTTTTTCTTGCTTTTTTTCATTTTCCATTAACAAATGCAAAGAAATTAAAAAAAAAAAACGGAAAAAAACAAAATACAAGAAAAAAATATGTTAAATGACCATGAAGAGATCTGGTGGTAAGAGGTTAGAAGAATGGATTTAATGATAGGAAAATAGAATGTTAACTTCCGCCTTCGATGGTGTATAAGGCAAATTAACCAAAGGATAAAAGGCTCTTAGAAGAATCAAAATGTGGAGCTGTAAATGAAAGCTTTTTCTTTCTTACTTAATTGATCATTACAAGCCTTCAGATAGGATCAAGACCTGCACCACTTACATCACTTCTTTTGTTTGTGTTAATTATGAACATGAGTAGCGGGCCTTATAATTTAAACTTGTCTAGTAGGTAGTGTGTTGGCTCAATAGACGTGAGGCCATGGTTCAAACCCCACCTAAACAAAATATGAAAACAAATATTTCTTCGGCAACTTTCTCTCAATAGATTTCTGGCAAACACACTGAGAGTAGTTTAAATTGCTATGGAAACGTTTCTCAAAAGTCTGCCGTTAGAAGTCGACTTTAAACTGAAGGTCTACCTTAAACTGAAGATTTGTAATAAAAAATTATGTATGTCATGCATGTATGTGATTTCCAGTGATACTTTTCTGATTATTTTCAGCTTTGCCACTTACCAAACGACAAAAATAATAAACGCAACGCTGTCAAGCACAAAAATTTTGCAATTGCTGCCTAAGGTAAGGTGCATGCATACGAATTATAATAAAGACACTCTGTATTGCATGCATGTTATTTCCTCTCACTGTGAGCATTAATTCTCACAATAGCAAACAAATCAACAGAATTGTTGCTTATTGCCGCTCTGCCTGTTGTTTATTTTTCAAAGATTGCTGTGTTGGCTGTGTTGCGTTTACTGTGTTATGGCATAGGTTAAGGAATTCAGTTCCTCATGTATTAAAACATATTTATTTAAAGAAACTATTTTCTAATATTTAACAATTAAACTGTTCGACATAACATAAACATAATGTACGAGAGTATGTGAGAGGTCAACATTTACATTCGCATCGAATCGATTTGGAGAAAAAAACTTTATAATTGAAGTTATTAAATCATTATGTACGTTTAATATCTTGCCACGAATGATGATAATGTATGAATGTATATCGTATCGTGGTATGGATGTATATCGTATGTATATTATAATAAATTATAGAATATCGTAAACACTTAACATTAATGTGTGATTAAATATTATTGCATCTGATGTGCTGCTTGCTATATTTGTTGATGTGACATTTTTATTTGCAAAAAAAAAAAAAAAATTTGACTGACTTTTTTGTTGCTTCTTTTGTGTATCAAATTAATTGCAAAAAAGAATAAAAAATAAACGTTATTTGTTAGATAAAGACTGGATGTACGGTTAATAACTTCTTATCGAATATATTTATGCTTTGTTTAAGACAAACACCCTTTGTATTATAATGTTCCACACAGTTAAACTTCTCTAACTCTAGATGGGTATTAATTGGCTCACATTGTATGCTTTGCAACTTCCTTTCATTAATAATAAATTATAGAAAAGTACCTTGAAAACTCTTCTGCTGTCTATTTTCATTTTCAATTTTTTTTCATTTTCATTTTCATTTTCATTTACTATGCGAGGGCAGGGTGTTTGTTACGCTTATCGTGAGATAAATTATAATATTTCACACTGCATCATAATAAATCAAAAAGAAGTTTTAATTAAAAGTGTGGAAACAGTATACGCATTGAATTATTAAATTAAAACAAATAAACAACAACAACAACAACAACAACAACAACAACAACAGCATAAAAAAATAATAAAAGAATAATAAAAAAAAATGATAGTATTAATGAGAAAAATGCCTCATTATGCCTCCCGCCAATACCATCAACTATTTAAATTATATTTCAAACAGAATAAAAAAATAAATAAAAAAAAATAAATAAAAAAATAGTACAATAATGCAAAACAACAGGAGCATTAAAATAATGTGCATATATCATTATAACATAAAAGATATAAAAAAATTAAATTGTCACTATTTGTTAATGGCAAAAAATCATAGCAAAAATTATAAAAAAAATTATAAAAAAAATTACAAAAAAAAAAATATGGAACAAAAAGCATACATAAATATCAGAAAACTTAATTAACATTTAAATTTGAATGAATGAATGAATGAATGTGTGTGTGTGTGTCAAAAAAAAAAAAAAATTAAAAATTAATAACAATAAAATAATAAAAATAAAATAAAATAATAAAATAAACAAATGAAATACATTCATATTATCTAGCGATAACAACAAATAAATTAATTATAATTTAAAGATAAACAAATGGGGTGTAGGTGGGTTACATAATAACAGGCAACAGTTTCTATTAATTTGTTATTATCATCCTTTGTGATGCTAAACATTCATAAGAAATATAAGCCGCTGATTGTAGAGTATAACAATTGCATCAATAATGGCTTTATTTTGTATCAAGTTTATTATCCAATTGGGTGAAAGTCTTGGCAAGACTTTTAGCTTTTAAATGTCTCATTACAACCCTGCAGTCAGGATAACGACTTAGCTTCTGACAGTACTTAGATTGTGTGTGTGTTGATTTTTTATATGAATGGAGGCACCTACAGTTTAAAGTCGACTTCGAATGATCGATTTTTTTCAGAAACTTTTCATAGCCTTTGCCAGAAATCTGCTGAGAGAAAGTCACGAAGAAATACTCAATTTCGTTTTGTTGGAGCTGGGGTTTGAACCATAGCCTTACGTCAAATACGTCACTACCTACGCATTTATTTAGTAAAAGGTTTACCATATACGGACATGGATTTTTTAACGATCGAAGAAAGTTCAAAATTATTAACCACTTTTCGTGTATTGCAGAGTGATTGTAGCCGTCATAATCAACCATACTGATTGACCGTTAGTACAGCAAACTTTCGATCCAAATTTTTCAAAAAAAAAAAAAAAAATATTCGTTAGCGCTAAAGAGCATTTCTATTGCATCTGGAAAATGGTAGCTTCAAATATAAAAAGGCCAAATTTTTCTAGAAAGCTCTTTACATAGGCTTACCGACTTTTTTGCCTGCAATTGAAGATTATGAACCGGACGATATATCAATTCACGTCAAATTGTTTTTCCGAATAAAATCTTCTTTATCTTCTTTATGCAAAATTATCAGCAGAACTCAGATGGAATTTGTGGAAATATCATTGTATTTTAACCTAACCCATAGAAAACTTTTTTGGGCTTCAATTTTGATTAAAAACTTACTTAGCTGCCGCAACTACATCAGCGACAAAAAATCTAAAATGAACTGTTGCTAAGACATATAGGGTACTCTTTTCAAATAGGGCAGAACTACGAATGAATCCAGAAAAATTCACATTGTGCTAGGAATAGTGAGGTGTAATGCGTACAGATCAATAACATTAAGCAAGGGCACCGCAATCACCCATGCGATACTGTGTGCAATACTGGTAATGCCTCACGTAAGAGTAAAGACAAAAATACAAAGAACCAAATTGGTTACATTTGTTTGCCGGGACATGAGGGTATGAGTGAAATAAGACTCATACTCTGTGCCAAGAGTAAGACTCAATGATCCATTTCTAGCAGCATGTGTATTACTCTAGAATAACTGATATTGTGTTAAATAAAAAAGAACGAATTCAGATATTTTTGTTGTTAAATTAAATGTATTGCAGAAAAACATAACAAATATTCAGTTGAGGAAACCAATTTCAATAGCTGAAGTAGCATTTCTAATTTACTTTGTCATGGAATCCGCTGGTAACAAAAAGTTTGGTAGGAGTCTTAGCTAGGGATGGCAAGAACATTTTTATAATATTACCAAATATCTCACGTTTATAAGTTATAGAAAAAAGAATCTTTACATATATGCAACATATTTCGACATTACAATACTTCACACAGCATTACGACCTAGCTTCTCATATCACTTATATTATGTGTGCTAATTTTTTATACCGGGTGAGTGGCAAAACCCATAGTTTAAAGTCGAACTTTTCATGACAATTATATTTGCTCTCTGAGATTTTGCCAGAAATCTGCTGAGCATGATAAAATATTTACATTCTTTAAGCGTCTTCAAAATATTAATTATTCATGTAAATTATATTGAAATGAATAGCAATTGAAAATGTTTTCATAATTAAAATAGTTGTTGTTAAAATAATTACTTAATTAGCACTTGAGTGTTTAAACACTTTCAAAACATTTTAGCAAAGCAAACATTTCATTCATTTAAATCGCTGTATAGTGGCTGGGCTAAAAGCCATTCTAAAGTGAAACCTTAAGTAAACAAAAATTTGAAACCCAACTAATTAGTAACAAACACGTCATTATAAATAATGTTTTCAAGATAAAAATTAAATAAAAAAAAAACAATAACAATAACAACAAATTTATAACGAGAAAAAAAAAAAACAACTGCCAACTGCTAACGAATTTAAATGAATGCCCTTCTTGTGTATGTACAACAGCCATAGAATTGAAAATTAAAACAAAACCTTATAAAAACTACAAAAGATTGTAAATTGTTTACCGCAAAAATTAAAAAAAAAACCCAAAAAAAAAAAAAAATTAAAAAAGAACAAGAATTTATTTAAACACTTAAATTGTTATTTTTAGTATTGTTTTGTTTTTGTATTTGTTTGATTACTTTTTATGTGAATTTTTCTTTTCAGCGTCTTTTGGCACTATACTGCCAACAATTTACAACACGCGATCTACGCTGTTGTAGAAAATAATAAAATAGGGAATCCAATACAGAGACTCTATTTTTTATTTTTAATTTATGGATCTGGTGTAAATCGAAAACTAATAAAAAATAAAAAAAAAATAAACGCGATACCGTATAAGAACATCACGATCTTTTCAAAATATTTGTCAGATCCAACCATAAATGTTTCACTTGAACATGTTGTTTGCTGTTCAATGTTTAATCAGATCACCGAACATGGGCAATTAATGAACAGAGTATAATAACGGACACCTGTGCCTGGTTAAACCATCGCTTTTCAATAGGAGAACAATAAAAGCTGCAATAATAATAAAAAATAAGAGAACATTAAAGTGTAAGACCCCGTAACTTCTAGTGGTTGCTGGGCTTGTTTAAATGCTTTTGGTCACACATCAAACTTCTCCATCAAACTACAAGTACAGCAAAGGTTGTAGAAACTTCGATACATTTTGAAGTGTGGCCAAAGCACTTTAGACACTTTAATAGAGCATGATTGGAGTGATAAAATCAAAGTGTTTGGAATCTATTCTGAATCTAACACAGTTTAACTTGACAATACAAGGAAAGACTTCTTTAAGGGAAATCAATATTCAAAAAGAGAAATATGTTGAGGCATTAATTTTTATTTATCATCTGAAGATTTTCAAAGACATAATTTTTACTATGTTATAGAGGGTACTAGACTACCGGCACTTTCACGAGTCATATGGTTTTGGTCAGACCGCAAGTAATTAATTTTTATTTACAACCTTCCAGTGTTGTGTGTGTTATTTTATCCATAAGTGGCGGGGACATTTTTTTTTGGAAAACTTTTCATGGCAATTTTATTTATTCTTAGAGTTTTTGCAGCTAAAATTTTAAAGCGTCCAGGATATATTTTATACTTGATAGGACCAGAAGTGTTCTGTCATATATTTTATGGCTGGAATCAGACCAGAAAACGCGGTGGGAATACCTAAATCGTTGTGCCCCATATTGTGGATTCATGCAGCAACACTAACTACCACAGTTTGCTTTGGCGACTAATACATACTGTTTGAAAATGCCTTATTTATGCGCACCATAATGTCAACTTTAGACGGCCAACTTTCGATGTTTTCATGCCAAGATAACAGAAAGAAGCTAAAGCTGTCATTCGACTACAAGCCTTGTAGCGTGTTCAGCCAATGTTTACAGTTATGTTGCAGATGTTATCTGCATAGTCGATGTTGTTTAAATGCTCGTATAATTTCTGTCGTATCGTCTAGAGGAGATAGTAAATAACAATTTTACTGATACGGGACCTATAACGAAGACATTCTATTCGTTTGAACTGTATATTGAAGGGAAAGTATCCGGAACATGCGAGAACACATGAAGACGGCACATTCCGTCTTGACAAGACTACATACATACATAACATACATAATTGGCCATTACAACTCTTCAGTCAGAATTACGGCCTAGCGTCTCACACCACATATGTTGTGTGTGTTGATTTTATACATGAGTGGCGGGACCTACAGTTTAAAGTCGACTCCGAATGACAGATTTTTAGAGAAACTTTTCGTGGAAATTTTATTTACTCTCAGAGTTTTTGCCAGAAATCTTCTGAGAGGAAGTCGCCGAAGAAATGATGTCTGACAGGAGAACCGTGGCCTTTCGTCTCATAAGCCACCATACTACCTACTAGACTACGGTCTTGACAAGACTTTGTCAAATATTGCTAAACCTGTTAAACGCTAAAGGGCTTCTTAAATCGCCTTTCGAACGGTATACAAGACACTCACTGAATTATGCGAAATTGGTACGATATTGGGCTCCAAAAATAGATCACTTTCTTTAGCGCCGAATTCTTAAGTTTATAGAAAGCTGGGAAAAGAGTCGTAAGTATACATAGTTAAGTTTTACTACCGTATGCCACGATACTATACGAACAAAGTGCTTAATTTTCATAATTCTCTTTGCGACAATAAAGGCCTAAGTGTAAGCTTTTTAACACATAAAACATGAACATAATTGTAAAGAGCACAATGATAAGATAATTTTGAGTTAAAAATAAACGATTACTCTAACGTTTACGTTAAAATTTATAAATTGAAGTCATGATTTCTACATTTTCATTGGAAAAAAAAAATATTAAAACACACTCGAAGTGTCACGTTAGCCAGCATTTGAATGGTGTCAGCAAGTTTTTATGTTCGCTTCTATTTCGTTTTAAACAATTTTTTTTTAATTTTTTATTATTTTTGTAATAAATCAAATTGAACTTTAGATTCGCTGATTACTTATAAATATTTAAATGAGAACTTTAAACACACACTTGTACGAAGACATTGAACAAATTGAAAGTGAACTAGTTCTAGGGTTCTAGAAAGCAAAAAAAAAAAAAAACTAAAAAAATTCTTTAAGAAATCAATTTTAAATACTTTTTGTTTTTTTGTTTTTTTTTTTTTTGGTTCGATTTGAACAGGTTTTATTATTGTTAATATTGTTATGTTTGCTTAGCTGGCATAAATTAATTCTTCACAGATTGATTTCCTATTTGTTTCATGATTTTTTAGTTCAAGAATTTTTTTTTATTGATTGCCAATTAGTTGAGGTGCTTGACGTGGCGTCATTTTTATCTTAATTGCGCTCTTCTTAATTGAATTAAAATATTTGAGATTTTTAAATGTTTGCTTTCTATTTTTTGAGCTACAATCGAGCTCTTATAGACCTTACTTATACCCTAAGGAAGAAAAGAAAACGAAAACTTCACAAGAACTTACAAAACTTCTGGCAACTTCTGTAAATTGACAATGAAGAAGAGGAGACTACAGGCTAATTTCTCTCTCCATGTCAAGCTCTTAGTGAAATGAGGCAAAAGATTTTTGGTTTAATGGTTTAATGATCAGATCATCTTTATTCAAAGGTGATTTAAATAAAATCCACACTCCCATAAAACTATCAAAAGGGTTGAGGAATGGCCAGCCAAAATTTATAGAGATATGCGATAATAGAGAAACTAGGCCGTAATCCTGACTAAAAGATTGTAATGACTAATGATGTATGTATTATTGGATCCTTAGGAACTACCGGAAACTTATTAACAAAATAGTCTGGGTGCCGTATGCTAAGAGAGTCGTGGGTTATTTGGTTGCTTAGGAATTGGCAAGAATGGTTTCCACGTTGCCATGTTTCTGAAATGTAGCCATGAAGCGTTGGCCTGGCAATTGACTCGTTTAGAGCAGAGGTAGGCTGCTAATTGACTCGTTTAGAGCAGAGGTTTGCTCCCAATTGTCCCGTTTAGAGCATAGATTAATTTAACAAATTGTAGTTGCAGATAAACTCAATCGCTTTGAGTATCCAATTCTATATTTAATCTTCATAAATGCTTTTTTTCCTTACAGAAAAGCTATTATTCCTCTACACAGCATGCTTTTTTTATTTAAAATAAAGATATAAGGGATGTCATATGTCAGTGGAAAGTTCTTACCATGAACATGCAAAGTTTCTTGGTTTCTGAATGTCATCCTTTTTAAAATTATTCTTAACGCAATAGGAAAAGTTATTTCGGAGTTAGAAGTTATCCTTTGAGCACCATTTGATTACTGGGTTAGGTATTGACTTGCGGTACTACAATGGGCTTACGTTCAAACCTAACCGAAACTTTACCTTTCAGTGCCACTTAATCTTATATAGCTTTGGCAAGGCTATGAAATATTAGTGCACATGGATTTGGAACTTGTAAAGAATACAGAACCTTTGGCAATCGCTGCTTTAGACATAAAAATACGATACGATGGCCAAACAACATAAACACTGTAGACCTCTGAAGGGCGAACCATACAAACGTCTGTAAACACCAATGTTAAATACATGTTTGAACGCTTATCTGGCTACAATGTAACTCATATAATTACAACCTACACGTAGCGCTAACAAGATATGGCCAAGGCAGGGTTGAGAAAAATCTGGTTGAGAAAAATCTTTGATTTTTGAACTCCTGGCAGAGTATGGAAATTTCGTAGTCTAGTAGATAATGTGTTGGCTTATTAGAAGTGCAGCCACGGTTCAAACCCCAGGCCATACATCTAGAACAAAACGAAAAAAATGAAAAAATATTTCTTTGGCAACTTCCCCTCAGTAGATTTATGGCAAAATGCCTGAGAGTAAATAAAATTGCCAAGAGAAAGTTTCTCCAAAAATTTGTCGTTCGGAGTCTACTTTAAGATGTAGTTCTAGCCACTCATGTATAAAATTAACACACGCCACATTTGTGGTGTGAACAGCTAAATCGTAATCCTAACTGGAGGGTAGAAAGAACAGATTTTTAAAGATTTCCCAATTATGTATTGGATTTAAAGTTTATTATAATTCACTGTACACTTTCCACTTGGTGGCCGTCAAACAAAACAAGAACATTGCTTTGAAATTTGGATATTTCTGCTTTCAAAATAAATTTGAGTAGGGTGACCTACATAAGAAGCTACTAGCTGCTGTCAAAACTAATAACTGAACGCCTTTGAATGGTATGTGAAAGTAACGGAAAAGCTAATTAGAGTGTTCAGTTATTAAGAAAAAGAAAGGCTAAGGAATATAAATATTATTCTCCTTTCAAAAAAACAATTTAAAGTTTTTTTTTTAATGCAAAATATTATCTCGTGAAAGTAAGATTTGTATGTATGTGTGTAAGTACATACGTCAGTAAGTGTACTTTTGTTTTTTCCCAATTACGGTTTCATTTAATAAAAAGTTTCCAAACAGTTTTTGCAATTTTTAGTTTCAAATTGTGAGAAATAAATCATAAATAAAGCTTTACAGTTATCGCTGGCATTGTGCCTGATGATTAACCATATTGCAGTGTTAAAGAAGAAAATAAAAATGGAATGACGTACATGGAATACATAAGTATAGAAATAATTAATACTTCTTGCAGTGTTATGACTTTATCACATGCATTTAAACACTGTTGCAAATACTTTTAACATTGTTCATGTATGTACATGTGTATGTGTGTGTGTGTGTGTGTTTGCATGTATTAACCTTGTTTCAATTGTAGTGAGTCTCTCATTTCTCTCAAAAATTTCTGTCATTAACAATTTCTCTTTGAAAAAGAATTAAACAAATAACAACAACAACAAGCCAACGGTAAATATCATAAGGCTACACGGAATGAAAAACTCGTCATGTAAATACAAGAAATTAACAAAACAAAAACAACAAAACACAAAAAGGGGGTTAGTGGAGGTAGTAGATAAAGATACAGACATAGAAACGTAATGCAAAAAGAGAAAAATTATAAAAGGGGCAGCAAAAAAAAAAAAAAAGAAAAAACCGATTCTAAATGAAGAAATGCACGCTTTCTACTGATAAAACCAACAAAAAAAAAAAAAAAAAAAAACATAACAACACAACAATAACAATCAGAATGAGGAATACGATAAGCAAATGAAAGAACTAGAAGAGCATGAATAAGAAATAATGAGAACTCAAACAAACAAAATTGGCACAGTGAAACAAATTAAGTATTATACTGAGAGAATATTGTCATAGTCTAGTAGGTAGTGACTCAGATCCCACATCCCTTCTCAGTAGTCTTCATCTCAGAGTAAATGAAATTGTCATGAAATTCTTCTCAAATCTGTAGCTCGGAGATGACATTAAACTGTAGGCTCTGGCAGTCATCTATACAAATAACACAAGCAACCTGAGTGGCGTAAGAAGCTAGATTGTAACCCTGACAAAAGGACTGTAATGATCAATTGTATAAAATAGTTTACAGTTTAGCAAGATTTGGCAAAGTTTACGAAAGCATTGTGATCTCTGACGTCACAGAGAGTATAGCTTAGGTATTTAATTGCTCGTTACAACACTTCAGTCAGGATTACGACCTAACGCCTCACAGCACTTATGTTGTGAGTGTTATCTTCGAATGACAGATTTTTGAATATTTTTCATGGTAATTCTTAGTTACTTTCAAGGTTTTTGCTAGAAATCTGCCGAGAGGAAATACTGGAAGAAATATTTTTTCATTTTTCGTTTTGTTCGAGATGTCTGACCTGGAGTTTGAGCTGTAGCCTCTAGACTACATGCATGCATACGTAGCTGGTCATTATAATCATTCAGTCAGGATTACGATCTAGTTTCTTTAGCCTACTACTACTAGACTAGACAAAGAGGATAACATCAACCGATAACATCATAGTAATGTGAGTCAAAGATGCCTCTTGAAAAAGAATAGCCAGCAGTAATCACAGCTCCTCACCCCTATATTTTCAAGGAGGTAAGATGGGAACACCATTATGGTGGAACCTTCTACAATCGATCAATAACCTGCCTCCAGCGAGCATAACATCAACCAAAAACATCATGTCAGGAATGTCAAGCAAAACTGACTATTAAAACGACTACCGAATACATTTTCAACGAGTGCAGATGGTAACTCCCTGACGCAATAAAGTAATAACCTACTTAGCTAAAGCAATCAATGAAAGTGAAACAAAGGAAATGCTTAAAATATGCGAGGCAGAATGGTTTGTGATAACGAATCTAAAAAAATGACAAGATTTTCAAAAAATCTGAATTTCAAATATTAGATGAACGAGCTATCTGGCTAAAGTGAGCTTATGATTCGTGACAGAAGAACTAAAAATATTTTTCAATTCACTTATAAAAAATCCCCGCAGAATAACCTGTGTTTAAAATTAAAAAAGGCTGCCAAAGAATTTATCAGAAAAAATTTGTGAAAATGTAGCCAACATTTTTAGCATTCAATACCACCGTGCAATGTTGGCATAAGATAAACGTACTCATGTGTTATAATTAAGTATTGAGGTTAGAAAATAAATTGTGAAATTGTAATAAAAAGATGGAAAAAATGAAAAAAATCAGAAAAAATAATTCGTTACAATAGATTTTAATAGAGTGTCTCCCAATGGTGATAAGAGATTTCAGCTGGAATTTGTTTAAATAGAAACGAATTCATAAAAAATAACATTCAGTATACTAACCTTTGAGCCAATTTGGTTGCCACATTGACCAGCTTGCAAATGAACAATTTCCCTCATTTTGATTGATTTTTTTTTTTTTGGTTTTGGTTTTGTTTTTGTTTTTATTTATTAGCGAAGAACGAAATCAGCAAATCAGTAAAATTCTTTAACAAACAACACAAATAACACGAATAAGGAACACACTTGACTTATTGATTTGAACTTTTAATAAAAAAATTTCAAACTAAAAAAAAAGAAAACAAGAATAATAAAATAAATGAAATGAAATGAAAACGAAAATGAAGAAAATATTAAAATTTCAACAGAAGAAAAAGAAAAAAAAAGAAAAAAAATTGAAATTTCGCTCGCGATACACTAGAATGTTTACGAAACGACAACGTGTTTTTTCGAAAGCACCCGGCCGTATAACAGAGAAAAAATAAATAAAAAATTGTGGGTTCTTCTTCAGTTTTCGTTGTACGATTGATTTCCTTACACTGTGGCTTATTAGCAAACAGGTTATAATTTCGTTTCGTATTGTTGTTGTTGCTTTTTGTGATAAATTTTTGTATTTAAAACTAAACTTAACGCACAAACGCACTAAACAAAAAAATAAATATACTACCGCTGGCACGTCGACCGATCTGTTAAACAATCAACAGATACTGACTGTGATACTCAATACTCAGGCTGATACAGTACAATAAAGAGAACAAAAACAAAACCAACAAAAAAAAAATTAAAATATAAAAGCATACAAGAAGCAATAACACTAAATACGTATGTATGTGTAGTTATATGCCGTGTTTGCATGTAAGCTGCGAGAGCATTCTGATGATGTTCACACAAGGCAATTTTGGGTTGTACAACTCTTGTATGCAAAGCCACAGTGAGAACGTGAGAGAGAGAAGTTTTTGCTTATCACAAGATGAATAGAATTACTTGTGCTCTTATTTTCCTCTGTTTTGACATTCTCAATTGTCGGCTATGCATGTAAAAGCGGGTTCAATAAAACTATGAACGAAAACTTAATCAACTAAAATTGCTTGGTGTGTAGCCAGCCGGCAGTAGTAGAGAAGAGCATTCTGTTTTAGTTGGGAAAACACACTCTATTTTTAACAACAACAAAAGCTATGCAATAAACAATTGAATAAAATGACTGTATATGAAGAGTACTGGGTACTATTCTTTGCGTTTGTGTGTATGCGGAATTGTGGTGACGATATTGCTGCACTATGGGTTCATGAGTTATAAGAAATGTTTAGAAATTCTTTCTTTACAAAATATTTGGTAATTTATTTCAAATTATTTTATTTCAAGAAATTAAAAAAACCGTTAAAGAAGGGTTATTTCGGCAATATCTGAAATCGGTAGTTTTAGTGGAGTTTGTAGTCCAGAATTATTCTAGCATAACAACATACCTATTCTATTGCCGTTTCCCTCTGCTAGTGTGCTATCTTCTGACCGTAAATTATTGAAACTATATGACTGTATGGTGTAGCAGCTGAAGGTAAAGGATCGTTTTTCGGCTCTTGTATATTTAAAATTAAGTTAAACAAAATAAGCACGAGATAGCATTAAAATTTTTACTGCAAAAATGTATTGATGCAACTATGTGTGGCATCCAAAAGTACGCCACAGTAGAACACATTCCAAATGTTCAATTTTCCATGACTCGGGTACACATCAGTTTGAATTTGACCGTTGGCTTGGATTATATTGCCTTTGAGGTCTACATAAAACTTCACAAGAACATATCTCAGTGGGCAGTCACATCAGCTACACGTACATGACCGTAACCTCAAATCATTCGTGCAGAATATGCAATGAGGCATGAGCTGTTTAGCAAGTAGTGTCGTCCCGTTGAAACCACATGTCGGTGGTTGGTAATCATTGTCTTTTAGTGTGCAGCCCTTACTCTGACTAACTTCTTTCCTATTTTGGTGGAACACGGTCAGTACAGGGACTGTGTTTACCGGTGGCGTTAGAACGGGTCGCTATGCATGCTCGAGTAAGCTTTGGTACTCAAAGCTATCACTTGACCTATAGTGCTCGCCGTTGACAAAAATAGTTAGCCCGACTAGCATCGTTCTCAAAGAAATAACAACCCATAACGCCGCCAGCCTAATATTCACACCAAGCAGTGCATTTTTTGGGATGCATTGGTGGTTTTTGGATCACATGTGAGTTGGTATCGTTCTAAATTTGGCAATTTCATTTGGACATGTGTACGTATTCATCCAGACATAGACGTCATCCCTTACGACGATTTTTCAATAAAAATTGGGTTCAATTGCTGAACAGCTCCAGGGCCCATTTAGTGAACACATATCTGTGTCTATGGCTATCACGAATCATCTTTTCCTATCATATTATTATGTGTTTACTTTGTTCCTGTTGCATTAATTAATACTCTGACGAATGGTTCCAGACCAGCTTTGCTTGTGTGTTCGCCTGAAACCATTCGTTTTATAGAAACAGGACCTAAGTTATGCAGGAGATTAATCAATAGCAATAGATGCCAGGTTAATATGGTTTAAAATAATTGTTGATCAGAAGCAGAACCACTGCCTGTCTTTTCTATGACATTCGTTGCAAGCGTTATCATCTCTACAGTGTCAAGACTAAAAATATTTCCTGAATAGCTTTTGTCTAGAGAAATGGAAGCCTGCTATATTTTAAAATTTGAGAACTGTTATGAGCGTTTTCTTCCACATGGCAGACCCAATGTGCAATGCTTGCAAGCAATGTATTGGACTCTATAGGGAGAGAGAGAGAGGGAGGCCAATTGAAAAATATATCTTTCGTACTCAACGTTCTAATGGAAACACATGAGAGAAACAAGAAAATAAAAAGATTTGAACTAAATTCTCATCATCATACCATAACAACAACAACAATAACAATTAGTTAAAAACCTATAAAAAGAAAGAAGAAGAACCCACAGCAAAGAGAAAGAATAGAAACTAAAATTATATGATGTATGTACGTACATAAGTACGTACCGATAGTTAACAATAAGAAAATATCTGAGATTTTTTGTTTTCTTTCAAAAAGAACGTGTCATCGTCAAACACAAAATCTATTCTACAGCAGATAATTAGAATGAAATTCAAAAGAAAAAAAAAGACAAAAAACAAAGAAAAGAATGAATTATGAGGTGAATGAATGAAAGAGGCAATGAATGACGTTGTTTGGTCATATTTTTTTGTTTGTGTTTTATTTTCCACTGAGATTAAGTCAAATTGTAATATCATTGAGGACATACATACATAAATACATACATAGATACATATATACATACGTATGTATGTATATACATTTATGAGAAATTATCAGTGCTGTTAGTAATAATTTTATCAGAGAAAGGTGTTGCTCTTTTAGTGATTTTTTAAATGTTTTCTGTTTTCAAGAAAATAAAGTACTAAGTGAGGCCCGGTGTAGTGTAACAGAGGAGATCGGAAATAATTGTTTGACCAAAGTCAAATGAATGCATTCCTGAACGCATAAATTTGATGGTTTTTGAGAAATTTCAAAAAACCAACAGAGCTGCCCAGCTGCCAAATTTCCAGCCGTATTTTCTTTCAATGTCGTACACTGTGATTGCATGTTAAGCTTAAAAGATACAATCAGCTGCCTTCTACACAAAAACTGCATATGTTGCAAGACATGTGTGATCGTCTAAATCTTTTCTTAAGTTACGAATGCTTAGTAATGCATGCTAATGTCCATGCTACATATGTTTGTTATCAAAATTAGTGCTGTGCTAGAATCAATCGATAAATATCTTTAGCAACGAAGATCAGTTCTGTCCTAATGGATAGAAAAATAAGCAGAATTGTCGAATTTGCAACCAGAAGCAATTTAAGCACTGTCAATTTACTCAGTGGTATTGTTAGACCACATTTTTCCATGCACAATGGCAATCGTAACGTTATTGACGCAGCGGTACATAAAATACCGCGCGGGAATACTGCCTGCTTTCAGCAAAACGGTGACACTTCCAAATATCTGTAAATATGATAAAGCGTTTTTAAATTGTTTTATATTAACAACACTTTTTACCGGTAGTTCTATATTTTTAATTAGGTGATAAAGCAACACGACCGCCGGACCACCACTGTTACTATGTACCCGTACAGACTTTCTTATCGCTATGCCGGTGTTTTTTTTTTTTTGGTTTTTTTTTGGATTTTTTTTCTTTACCACTGTGTGAATTAAATGCTCCACGTATTGTTTTCTAAAACTAAAACTAAATTTTGTTTTTCTTTTTTTTTGCTTTAAAAATTATTAAAACTACAATACTTTGTGAAAATTCTTTACATGAGATCACCACCACCTCATGTTCATGTTCGTTTTAATAGAGAAGATTCAAACCAAAAATAATTGTTTTCAACTGTCTGAATACGGCATTATTTTTGTTGATTTAATGCAGTTGTTGACATCACCTTAAACAAACTCGTTTTTGTAATTGTGATTTTGAACTTTAATTTTTGTTTTTTTTTTCATTTTCATTGTAATCATTTTGGTTTTTAATTTCATTTTAAAAGGTAATTCCAGTTGTTATAGACAATTACTCATAATAAAATCATTGTCTGTTTATGGAAGTGTGATCACATTGTACATACGAGTATGTATACTTTCAACATGTAGAGTATGTCAGAGTTTACTGATAGTAATAATGCCAAAAGAGATCAATCGTTCTCTTGCACCATAGAGAGAAATATTAAATAATTGCGTGCCTGTTCTATACATGGAGTGAAATGAAAACGTTTAAAAATGTTAATGAATTTGAAATCAAAGAAAATTCATTTCAATTGTATTTGATTTTCATAAAATTCGAAAATTTTGTTTTTTTCTATTTAAAGCTGTCGTAGATGACGAGAGGGTGATGGAGAATTTTAGGATTTAAATAGTAATTCTCGAAGATTTCTGACCTAAACTTTGAGAGTAAATAGAATTGCTATAAAACGATCCTCAAAAAATCTTTATACTGCCGATCCCGCCTCTTATGCATAAAATTAACACATCCAACATGGGTGGCGTCAGAGGCTAGGTCGTAAACCCGACAAAAGGTTGTAGTAACCAATAAAGTAAATTAAGAATGTTGAAATGAAAGTAAAAATTGCAAAATTGTTCAAATTGATTGTACTGTACTGTATACTACATATTCAATATAACTCCACAATATATGCTAGAGTTTTTTTTATTTAATACCTAACGGCACAGTGGGCATGCAAAAATTAAATAAAAAATATTCTTATATAAATTTTGGATGTCAAAGACAAATATTTTATTTGACTACTGATCGAACAGCTAAAAGTTGTTTGGTGTCAATTTAGTTGTTTGCTTTTTTTATTATCAACATTTTGTAATGCTCCTAAAATTTCGATTACAGTGGAAAAGAGTAATCTATGGATTCATCTTTGGACTATTTTCTTTCAAATTTTATACTACTCAGTCATCTAGCTGAAGACCTGTCGCAAACAAAAACTCTCTTTCAGGTAATTATTTTAGAATTACACGTTTATCCGTCCTTTTTGCCCTTCCTAATAATAGTTATAGAATCCCGTTTGGTATTAACTTTCGTCTTAAATTTACTTTATAGCCTCAGAAGTCTTACATATTGTACAACACCTTTGGATTCCGAATAGAGGCTCTAGTCTAAGATCCATTCAAACTCGAGCCTAGTAGCCATAATGATGAAACTACGTCTGTAAAGATACATTTCCGTCTATTCCATTTCCGTCTATTCCGAATTGATTGATCCGGAGAGTTATTAATGTGGTGTCGTATAATCAAGTTAATCAAGCGTGTAATTGATCTAATGTAGTATGTCCTGGTATGGTTGATATCTCAGCCTAGAGACAATGCACTCTAGGTGCATAACAAAAGACTAATCCTAGGATGACATTATATGATCTGTCGTAATTGATGTTGTATTTTTTTGGGGAGCCAGGAAGCATTCTCGCGATGGATTATTTGGAAGGAAATGAATTGGAAAATTTTTAAAATCGGAAATACACTCGATCTGTGACAAATTACATGATCTTGAGGCCAATTAAAGTTTCATGAATGTAAATTTTCTCTTGTCGGGGGAAACTTATGAAATAAAGCAACGGTTGGCTCATTGGTTGCATTGTCTTATTAAAACCACTCATTGGGCAGTTCACAATCTTTGATTGACATCTCAAAAAAGTCTGTGTATTACACGCCCGTAGTGTTCTAAATTACAGGTAAGCGTTCTTCCAGAGCTATTTTCACAAAAATTTACATAAAGCAAGGACTTTATATGGTCATAAGGGTGTTTCCATAAATACTTCGGGGATCTCCGAGTTTCACGTGCGATACTTTTGACAATTGCCGTACCCAATGAGTGTGAAATAAACTCCATTTTTGAAGAAAATTAAAGTGAAGTGGTGAGTGAGTGAAGGCTTAGAATGTTAATTCACTCGAACTTGGTTCATATATGCGACATGGTCTGCTGTCGGCGGAGTCTAGTAGGTAGTGTGTTGAGGCCACGGTTAAAATTCCAGGTCAGATATCTCTATCAGCAGATTTCTGGCAAAAACTCTGAGGGAAATAAAAATTGCCGTGAAAAGTCTCTCAATAAATCTGTCATTCGGAATCGACCTTAACCAATAGGTCTCGTCACTTAGGGATAAAATTAACACACACACACATAATATAAGTGGTGTGAGAAGCCAGGTCGTAATTCTGTGATATCATGTATATTTTGAGGGACAAGTGAGCATTACTCTCACATTTTGTTCCCAGTTGGGTACTTTTTGTAGTAATCCATGAAGTTTTTCGTATTCAGGGATAAGCCAATCATAAATCAAACCCTAGAAGACTACAGTGCAACCCGTGAGATGCAGGCCGAAATACTTAAAAAAAATTTGCCAAAATTGGCGTACGAATGGACCACCTAGTGAGTAGCTGTTGGCAATATTACATGACATAATAAATAAATATTTACTAAGTATTAAAAATTCACTTTCACATATTTTTTGTGTGTAATTTTTTCTAAAATCTAAATCTTTTTGGATAGCTAATATTGAATATTGAATATAATGTTGAAAAAAGTACAAAAGAAAACATATTCTTTGCATTTGAATTGAATTTCTAAACATTTTCCTTTTTTTTTTTTTTTTGTTGGTGGCCAATTTATTATTTCTTTTTGGTAGATAGTTGGCATACAATAATTTTCATTTTCATCAATAATTTTTTTTTAGAGATTTCTAACAATTTCAATTGCAATGCAATGCAATAAAAATTGGAAAAAAAAAATAAGAATGACAATTTTATTCCATAAAATTTAGTTTGATAAACTGTTCCTAATCATCAGTAATTTCAAAAACAGTTCAATAGAAAAAAATTCTACATGTTTCTTGCCCAACTATTGACATGGATGGTATGGATGGTATGGATCTCGAAATACAATAATAATAGTTGCAATTGGCTAAAATCGTAGTAATTTGAAATATTATTTGAATTCTTTTTTATGTTTTTTTATGTTGGCTATCCATAGGTTATTTGGTTTCGTTTCGTTTCTTTTTTTTTCACATGCATTTTAACCGCAATTGTGTTGCCATTATTTTGTGTTTTGTGTTGACATGCAACAAAGGTCGCACAACCAAATGATTTCAAATAATAAAACAAATTCTGAAAATAAAAACAAAATTATAATATGAAAAGTATTTATTATAAATAAAATAAATTTTATATGCATTCTATCAATACATTTATTCATTCGATCGTCTCATTCATTCATCATTCATTCAGAAAAAAAAGAAAGAAAGAAAGAAAAAAGAAAAACTCGTGGCAAATTATTATGAATTTGGAAAAATTTCTATAAAATTTATTGAACCGCAAATAAATATTAACAAAAGCAACATTATTATGCTGATAATACAACCGCTGTGATAATATAACATTTCATCACTTTAACCCATCATGGGGTTTTATTCAAAAAAAAAAAAGCAACAAAAAAATATTTTTTTTTTCAATAGAAAAGCCAGAAACAATGGCATTAAAAAGCATTTAAAATCATGTTGTTACATAATCATTGTTACAGCATTTATTAATGTTTTATGAATGAATTTGAAATAATTTATGAACAAACCATTTACATTGCCGCAATTACATCCAACAACAAAACAAAAAAAAAAATTTTTTTTTTCTTCATTATTTATTGAATCCTCAAATTAAAGATGGAAATGGCAATCAGTAATCGCAGTAATTGGAAATCTAAAGAATTTGGAAATTAGTGTACTCACGTTGGTGTAAGACGTTACGGGCCAGGGTACGATTTATTTCTTTACTTTTTTTTTGGGACTATGTCAAGATGATCTATCTCCTCCGGCAATCTCTCATATATGCGATTGAGAAAGGATCTGTTTTGTGTTATGCAGATGAGTTAAGGACAGAACCTTTTGGTACCAGAAACGATATATTTCGGACCAATGGAGAAACTTGTTCTAAGTGGAGGAACAAAATTGTAATCAAGGATAGGACATAGCATAATACGCCATTCGAGTACTCGAATGATTTTCAACTGAAGATAGTATGTAGAGATCAGCAATGAATAACTTTTTCGCTACTTATAAGTGCTCATGAAATTTTGAGTATGAGTGAGTCTTTAACAGTATTGAAATTTAACTATTCTGATTCATTCGTACTCATTGATTTGTAAGTACAGGTTACAATGGGCATGAGTACAATGTTGACATCGAACCTATAACATTCGAACTATGTTTGATTCATACGCCTACTCATTCAGATTCATAAATTATGAAAAATACTTTATTATTAAAATTTACAGCAGGGATTACCATTTCATAGCACAATTGTGCTGAGTGAATTCACACACATTGCTTATGCTCTCTCATTTAGTCGCCGATCAGACCGCGGGAGTGCACATGTGAGCGGATGCTATGACATTTTTTTTCAGGTTTACACTCAAAAATATTTTAAGTTGTAAATATATTAAAAATGCTTTTATTAAAATCCAATGCGTTATATGTTCTTAAATGACATTTTAAGACATTTAAATGATAAGGAAAGGGAACAGCTTTTTTGTAGACATAAAGCTTTTTTTTTTTTTGAAAAATGGAAGGTTTTTATTAGTAGGTGAGGAAATTTATGAACCAAAGTAGTTTCCACCAAATATCTAAAAAAAGTATTCCTAATTTTGAGTTAAAGATGTATAACTCTATGTATGTTGATGAAAAGAAATTCAAAATGGCGTAAATCACTAAACACTTTTGTTTGACAGTAAATGAATAAAATCACTCAATTTATTTTCACTCACTTACTCACTAATACAGAACCAAAAAAATTTTGGTAACCCCTGATTTACAGTTTTAGTTATTGTTGCATTTACACAAAAAAAAAAAAAAAAAAAAAAAAAAGAGCAAACACAACAACTTCTAGTGATTTATTGTATGTTGTAAACCTTCTAGTGATTATTGTAGTGTTCGTACGCGATTCATACTTATTTTGTGATTCTTCAATATGTTGAGTCACGGAGAGTAGAATTTAAAAACATCATGCGTAGTGTTAAGTAAGTATGAGTATGCCGAGTACTTTAAACTTTGAACATGAGTAGTATGAGTATGATATTAGAATAAGTATGAATGCGTATAAGTATCAGAAATTATGAGTATGATTTGAATCTACTCATCTTCTTAAATGCTCATTGCTCATCTCTGATAGTATGGAACTGTCTGGGGAAGCTGATTCAGTTAGATAAGGTTACATTCTGCTGTGTCCCCCATGACATGTGGTAATTTTGCACAATATGCCTGCAAGGCAGGACTTTTTATGCCGTTGATTGAGTCCGTCTCACTCTTGTATGAAAAGGTATGCTCAACAAAAGGCCAGATAAAGAAAGGTAAACTAGCTTATCGAACCAAGTTATCTTAAGGCAATCAAAACTGGAACTGTTGGAAAATTACAATAAGATGAGTTTTTAGTCAAGTATTATTCTTTCCAAGAAAAACCTGATGTTGATAATCGGACTTTTACAGGGCACTTTCAGGCCGAGGTATACTTAATCAGAATGTGAGTTGTTTCAACCCCTAACTATGGGAATGAATCGTCGGAACACAACCTTAGAATTCCGAAGGAAACGTTATAGGGATACTCTATAAAGTTGTAAGGAAAAACAATAAATCGTATGGTTGGAAGTGACGTCTGCTTAAGACGGCCCTTATTGAACTCTATGTAGTATACCAGCAATATGGCCTATCTTTTCACACCACCAATGTTACATACGATCAAAGAATGCTTTTGTTCTTGTATTTTTTTTTCTTTTTTCAAAATGTCAGATCAAAGATGTGAATTCTCTTGTCTAGTAAGCAAACGTGGTGCCTACTAGAAATAAATCCAATTAAAGTCACCTTATCAGCAAAACGCATTGCGATTTAATAAAGCGCATTGTTTGCAAATAATGGAAGATGGTAACCCTACTATTCTAGGGACTCTTAGGGTAGATTATTATTAACTCCAACTACGCGGATTGTGGACTTCAGGGGAATGTTATGCCACCTTTCATCAAATTACAGAGGGTAAGCACATATTTTCTACCGAGTGTGAGAGTTTCAATGTAGTTTGCTTTTTAAAATTTTTGAATTTAATTTTAATCGTCATTGAGTTACATTTTTTAATTTTAATT